>JANIHZ010000209.1:25296413-25306452 GCA_027478365.1 Erythroxylum rufum | reverse complement strand
GTCTCTTATTGTAGATGTAAGAATTTTAACCATTCATCTTAAAAAGAAGATAAGAGGAAGTTCTTGATGAACAAATTGTGGCCATAAGAGTTGGTGGATATTGGCAATTTCTTGTCAGGTGGAAAGGAAGGTTAACTTTTGATATTACCTGAATTTTAGAAGTTGAATACAAACTTGTATGATTAATAAGTACATTTTCATTGAGGAAGATTTGGACAAGTAGGGAGAATTGATGCAAAAAAAACTTAAAAGAAGGCAAATTACTTAACTGTAAACTTTAATTTGGTAGATTGAAGAGTGAGAATTGATATGACAAGAACGGTAGCAATGCTGTAATTTAATTTATACTAGGTTTTCCTTATTGGATAGAGAGTAATAATAAGTTTGATATATTGTCCTAATTTATTTAGGACTTAAATCTATTTAAGAATAAAGAATCTTTTTTAGAGCATGATTCAATTCTATTTTGAATATCTTAGTTGAGAGTCCCTTTGCTACTAGACTAAGAGTTCTAAGAACTTATATATATGTGTACTCAGCCTTTCAATCTTTATAAGCTTGAGTTTTCAACTGGAAAATGTGATGTTTTCTTTAAGATTCTCTAATGCTTGTTTCCTTACTAAAATTCTAGCAGTCGTAACCTGAATTTGTAGCAACCAAAAACCTAAAATTTAATCCATATCAAACCTGAAATTCTAGCAGTCTACTGTAAGTTTTGTGGAATTCTTGTTACTCGTTTGATATCTCTCTTATACATGTCCTATATTAAGTTGTTGCATTTCTTGTTAGTGTGTTTGTTAAGTTCCAATCTAGTATGGGTCTTTGATTTATAAATGATAAGAAACATATTTAAACAACAAAAGAGGGGAGAAATTGGTATCTTCTGGTATCTCAATGATCACAAACCATTTTAATCCACTGATTCCTTCCGTATATTGTCAACATGACCATAAAAGGTCACAAGTGTTGGAGATGTATTTTTTCAGTTGCAATACAAGATTTGTTTATTTGTTCATAATGAGCATCTCTATGCATATAATAATCACTTTATGTTTGCTTTTGTGCCTTTTCATGATGGTCCCGCCTTCTTTTCAAATGTAATTAATTAGCTCCCTATTATATAAAACATAAAAAACATAAAGAGCAAATTGTGAGTAGTGAAGATTTTCTGCTTAGTGCTTTTCAAACAATGAAGTTCTACGCTGAATATATCCATGTTCTCTAAGCATGCATTATGATTCTTGTATTCACCCATTCTTCTAGCAGATATCTTCAGCTAAATTTTTCAGAGATTTTGGGAACTAATACACTAATCTTCATGCTTCCAGATGAAGTTCCCTTTTATGTTGCTACCGATGAGAGGATTGTTGAATTACAAGGAGAGACATTAAAGGTTCTTAAGGCTCTAGAAGCTATAGTAGGCCACTTAAGAAAATTTTTGGTTGATCACAGTGTTCTTCCTCTTTTTGAAAAGAATGTAAGCGTGGATCTATTTGTGATTGGTAACTTTTCTTTTCCATGTGCTACAGTTCACAAATTTGCTACATTCATTTGCAGTATAATGCATTAATCTCACAGGACCGTCAAGTGGAGGCCACGGTAGACAATCCATTGCTTAATAGCTCTCAGGGTGGGATAGATAATGATTTTACACTTTCGGCAAAGAGGGAGTCTTTGTTACTTGATCGCGAAACTCAGCTAGTAGAACCAAAGATCCCTCCCTCGAGGATATCCGTCTATGGACAGGATCCTAGCTTTCCGTCTTTTCGATCTTCACTATTCAATCATGCTACTGCTCCCATTGTTACCCAGGTACAAAGTTTGAGCTTACTTGAAGATAAACTGTTTTAATTTACGGAACATTTCCTCTATCCTTGTGTGCTTCATCTTGATACCCTGTTTCTTTGTTTCAACTACTGATCTATATGCATGATGAAATAAGTAGAAGAAACAGGAAAGGATGACTAATTTCTGTAGCTCATTGATTTAGAAGGTTCATTTGTCTGTTTGCACACTTGAATGTTCATTGTGCACTTCAATTGCATAAAGTTAGTGTTACTGAAAAAGAACGTCTAAGCTTGAAATTATTTAATGCACTACTTTTGCACTCTTTTCCCAAATCATTTCTCTATTGCCACTGTGTTTCTTACTCTTATCGTTATATGATACTTCATTTGAACAGGTGACACAGACTATGCAAGTACCCATTTCATATGCTGAGGACATAATTGGGATTCGGGGAAATAATATTGCATACATTCGTCGTACCAGTGGGGCCTTAATAACTATTCAGGAAACTAGGGGGGTGCCTGATGAGATAACAGTGGAGATCAAAGGCACTGCATCACAGGTACAAGTGGCTCAGCAGCTGATTCAGGTAAGACGTTGAATGTTGGAATTTCTTGTTTGCCAATGAAAACCCCTTTTATATTTGTGGTTGTGACGTTGATTTGAGAAATTATCTTTACTTTTTGGTTATTCTTAATCTAATATGTACAGATTATTGTCTAGATGACAAAAAGTCCTTTGAATCCCCCTCTCTCATTTCTTTTGAATTTTGCGGTGAATTTTGGTTTTGTACTCTCATATTGTGAATTCAAACTGCATTGGGAACCAATCCCTTTTTTCCTTCCCTAGGTCCTAATAAAGCAAGTCCATCAATCCCCAGTTGCCTCCACCTATTTTATATTCTCCAGCTTTTATCTCTATCCAAATGTGGGCTGTTTAGGTGACAAAAAGTACTTTGAATCTCTCCCTCTTATTTCTTTTCACTTTTGCCGTGAATTTTGGGTTACTCTCATATTGTGCATTCGAACTGCATTGAGAACCAATCACATTTTTTCCTTCCCTAATGAAGCAAGTCAATCAATCCTCAGTTGCCTCCACCTATTTTTTATTGTCCAGTCTTTTATATCTATGCAAATGTGGGGCTTGCCAACCTTAGCATCAAATTACCTTTTTAGTCACATGCACTGCAGATTGGGTTAAAATTAGTTGAATTGATTGTTGAAAATGCTTATTTACCTACACGTGTATTTTCGCATCTATTGCATGTCAACTTGTGGTATGAATCTCAAAATGACCAAAAGTAGAGAATGCTATTCAAAAGAAAAATAAATATGGAGAATTACGTATAAATTGCTTCTATCTTTAGGATCCAATTTAGGTTTTTCGGCTGAAATGAAGGATAACAAGATAGCTCTGTGAGATAAGTTATGCACGGCAGTTGATTGACTTAACTAGTTAAAAGTTCGCTTTGGAGGAACATGGAACCTAAAGAAAACTCCGGTTTTCTACCTTTATAGATTTATGCATCTTCTCAGAAGAAATTCATAATCCTGTGCTTCTGAGAAGTCAATTTGTCTCCTAGGAATTTCCTGTGAAGATCAGGTTTTACTTAGAAAAGATTAACATGGAAATTAATTGATTAATGAGGTTGACTGATTTTTGTGTATGCGCGCAGGACTTCTTAAGCAATCGCAAAGAATCAGTGTCAAGCAGTTACAGCAAGTACCAAAGCAGTTTGAGGTCAATCTACTCCCCGTTGGATAGTACATCTTATCCTTCATCTTCATTGTCCGGACAAGCCTACGACAACTATGGGTCATCTGGTGTAGGAGGCTACAGTAGTTACAGACTTTGATGATATAAAATTAAGAATTAGCAGTTTTCATTGCTTGAGTACCTTCCCAATATTAAAAATTTGGGAGAAAATGACTTCTCTTGTTATGTATTATTTGTAAAGTGATAAAACTAGTAGCTCCATCCAGTTCTGCATATCTGCTGATTTTTCGGACAATAACAGCCACCAATGTTTATTTATTCGTTTATTTTTTTCTGAATAGCTCAGGCATGTTAATGAACAATAATGGGTACGGGTAATTTGGAATCCACATAGTACTTCGAATCAGGTTGGAAAAAATTATGGAATATCACTCGTTAAAAGACAAATTGAACACTTGAAAACTTTAATGATAATGACCTTTTTCCCGTTTCTTTCAAAAATTGTTGCATATGAATGAAAAAAGAACTGAAATTACAGAGTCCCGTTGTATAAGTTGGAGCTGCATTATCTTGAACTTACAAAATAGGGACCAAGCATCCAACAAGGGGCCAAAAAGAAGGGAAAATGCCAACCTTGAATCTGTACACGAATGTGCCGGTGGATGCTGTGACCGCCTCTGATATTCTTAAGGACGCCACCAAAGCTGTTGCTAAAATCATCGGCAAGCCTGAATCCGTTCGTTTCCTTACTATGCGTCTGTCTGTTTTGTTTGATTATCAAGTGTTCGACAAAATTACGCTGCGAATCTGAGGTTTCGTTTTAGGTTCATATTTCATAGCTTATCCATGTAATGAGTTAGTGGTGGTGTGATTATTAGAAAGGATATGCTATGCCTTTTAGAACTTGATTACGTGGTTTTGGAGTTGTTGTGGACTTCATGCTCATAAAGTCATTCGACAACTTTGCTTGTCTTGGAACAGTATGTCATGATTTTGCTGAACGGAGGAGTGCCCATTTCATTTGCGGGCATGGAAACACCAGCTGCATATGGAGAGTTGATCTCCATTGGAGGGCTTGGGCCAAGTGTTAATGGGAAATTGAGCTCCACCATTGCAGAGATTCTTCAAACGAAGCTGTCTATGGAGAGCTCCCGGTTTTACATCAAATTCTATGATGTTCAGGTACTCTGTTATGATTTTCTGGTTCGGGTGCTTGTTCCTATTATGAAAAATGTTCAAGCACACATTTTACTCGGAATGAAGCAGATAAAATGAACTTGCCCTCCCTTTGTTGGTATTTGAAAGAACAGTGTAATTGATTGGAATTGAATTTTTCCAATGAGCTTCTAGGAGTGAAGGGCCTGGGAAGAAGAAAATTCATTATGCAATAGTGGACTTTGACGTAGCGTAGTCATGAAAATTAAAGAATAGCACTCGACAATGGTTTCAAATGTTACATTTGATAAGAATGTTTTGGTTAAAATTTTGGTGGTGTGAGAACAAATGGCTGCCTCTTGCTAGATATTGCAGCAAGTATGTGCATCTTTTTATTGTCTTGGGATAATAGAATCTTAAATTTGTATGACCTATAATTATCATGAGAACTGTCTGGTTAACGCTGAGGCAAACAATACTCTATTACCAACTTTTTCATTATCATCTACGTGCTGAGCTCATTTTCCTATATGTTTCACATTTTCCAAGCAGCGGTCTTTCTTTGGCTTCAATGGCTCAACTTTCTGAACTGCTTCATACCCGGAGACCAAGTCCCTGGAGAATATTGGTTCGCATATTGAGGCCCTGTTATAATGCTTGCTTAAACCTTTTCTGTTTCTACTTTTCCATCATGTACCTTGTTCTGCATTATTACCAACTGTACCTTTGAATTAGTTTCATGGAAGTTAATAAAACATTAGAAAGTAAGGTATATATATTCTGGCTTTTGTGCTTTCAGAAATTCTGCAAGGATGCAGTATTTGATTTTAACCTGGCCAAGGTTTTAAAGTATCAGCAGTATTCTCTAAACATCATGTACGTTATTCTAGGGATGTTTTGGAAAGAATTGACGCTGCGATGACTGCAACTCATTATACGTACAACACAATTTGCAGAAGACAACCGCAATCATCATTGTTTAAAACCATGAAACCTGACCACAAATACAATGGAATGAAAACTGCTGCTAACTACCCAATTAGTCATGATGTCCTTAATAACAAATAACGAAGACTTTAATGTTATTTTGTTGGACCCCCAATTAAGGTTACCTATACTAGAAAAAAGGGCAAGACAGAAAAGTTGATGCCAGGTGGCTCTGAGTAGTTACTTAAGCCTGGAAAACATAATATAGGGTTGTTACAAGTTTGTTACACCTTGAGAGGGAGAAAGATGAGAACAAATAGGAGCTCTCTGTTAGAAAAGAAAGCAGAGAAGTCTCTACTGATATTTCTTTCGTGAGAGAATAGGAGACTCTTTAATTCTCCTTACTGTACTGTTCATTGAGGATGTGATCACGGGCCTATCATATTTGTTCCAAATGCGAAGCCTTTTCACCAATAATCAGTTGTTTCTCCTCCCTCTTCCACCTCACAAACGAAAGCTGGACTGAAGCTGAATTCACATTCTACTTTTATCATACGAAAAGCTCCTTCTGGAACCAAAAACTGGAACTAAAATTAATGGGAATGGATTTGGAGTAGTAATTGTAAGATGGAAACTGATAATATGCAATCAGTTAGAACTGAGTTCGTAGTAATTATGATTCTTCTTTAGTCTTTCCTTAGAATTAAAACTTTGTAAGGTAGCATGCGTGTTGGGGTTTGCAGCAACTTTCCTGGCAGGAGGATATCAATTTCCCCTGCTAGAAGCCTTGTTTTGTTGGTCACACATCTGTTGGTCAACAAAATGGTGCAGTTGTTTCAAGCTTGGAGAAGAAGGCAATGGGAAATAATCTAAACCTACTTCAATTTCAATAAAGAGTATCACACACAATCTTCTTGTACCCATGAGAATTTGGCAATTTTCACCACCTCCTCAAAGTGGTCAAGTTTTGAATTTTGCCAAACCCATTTCTTCAACAATAAATCATAAATTGCTAACTACTATGGACTTCAGATATCTCTGTTACTTCCAACATTGACGGTGAAAGGCTAGTAAATTTCGGGTGTATGGAGTAAGCCTGTTGGCTTGGGTTAGTTCTGTTTTGCCTTTCTAATCATTCTTGTTGCGTGTTTCATTTTGACGTTTATCTTCAAAAAAAAAAAAACTACTATGGACTCCATGTCTAAACATAAATTGCTAATTAATGTGGACTTGTTAACTCATTTCTAAACGTAAGCAAATTGGGTTAAGTGTGATATTAATTCTTAGAAACACACCTTAAAACTACTTTAATATCATTCGCATTTAATTAAGGGTTGACAAGTATTGTTTAAGTTCACGAAATGGTAACATAATGATGGAGATTTAGGTTTGTTCATCTGAACACAAAATTTCAACGTTATTATAAATAGTCTTTACGAAAATCTCGGTTATGGTCCCATAGTTAGGTTTTTAAGTTGACTACTCTACTTCATATAAATGGTCACTGGTCAGATCTAATTAGCCAATTCTTTAATGACATTAGCGATTGGGCAATTATCAATCCAACCAAGTTATTCATTAATTAAGATCATTTGCGTAGCGTATTATCTCTCTTTGAAAGGCTCAGCACACTGATCTTGAGATATGATTTTGATGCTTGGTTGGAAATAATTAAGCATCTAATTAATAATAGAATGACACATGATCCCTCTATGTTTCTCCTTTTAGTAAGTGTTTTCTTTATAGCATATAGGTTGACTGTTGCATAAATACATAAATTAAAACGACCAAGAATTCAACCACAAATAAGAAATAAAGACAATGTCTTTTCTTTTTAGTACATTAAAAAATACATATAACTGATTTCTCTGCTAAATTCAACAACAATAACATCTAATACAAATCTCGTTAAGACGTGGAGTCTGGAGATATCTAATAGTACGCAACCTTACTCCTAACTTGTAGAGATGTTTCGAAAAGGAAGTGTCTACTACTAATCACACAACAACTCTAATCCCTTTTTCGATGGTAATTATGGCATACGAGCTAGTAAAAAATGTTTGAAAATTGAGAGTGCCATTTGGATAATGTACCTATAGGTAGTGGTCATTAATAATATGATTACTTGGACTAAAAGTCAAGTAATGATCAACAGCGGCAATCCTAAGTTAAGCAGTATCTATATAAATGATATGTAGGTGGTGCGTACTCTTAGAATAATGATTCATTTTCCTTGTACGTTGCTGTTTTATTTCTTTCTGCGGCAGAGTTTGAAGTGAGCTAACATACATATAAGTACGTGCGATAAAATCAAAACAGAAGCTGATTAATTAACAAGCAAACAATCTATCTTGAAGAGCCTGACGAAGTGGTTGGAGTAAGCTAATTAACATATAAGTAAGTGCGATATCGATTAAATCAAAACAGAAGCTGATTAATTAACAAGCAAACAATCTACCTTGAAGAGCCTTAATTCAGGCTCTAAAGTCAGCTTTTGAATATGATCACCATGATTTGTACGTAAACTGAAATACAAAACTATTCTTTCCCACCACCCTCCCGTCAGTTCATGAGTTTTGCTCAAAAATCGAAATACATTGATCGAGTGCTGCATTATTTTCAACATGTCTGCCGTGTTCACGAAGAAAAAAAGTCAGAACCATAGCTTTCAAATGCTCGATGGCTTTCAAATGCTCAACCATGTCCACGTTGATTGATGATTAATTACCCTTTTTTTCCAACGTAGTGAACAATCGTTTTTAGATTGGGAGAACAAGTTCTACAGTAGATTATCTTTTTTTTGTGCACTTCTCTATGATTTATCAGTCTATTTTTTCTTGTTCCTACCCTGTTGTATAAATCTCAACCATTCATTTACGTGGATCTCTCATAAATAGATAGTTAAAATTTATAAGACGTACAGGAGAAAATGGACAAAAAATCCTCCTTCGTGACTAAGCCATCATAATATTTTTCTTTCTTCTTAGGCTAATATAAAGGCAGTCTCTTTAGTTCAACTTGCCAAAAGAAAAAGATTAATTTAAGAAATATGACACTAAGTTGCTACTCGTGAGCTCTTAGGTTTTTGCACCTCTATGCTATGGTAGACCATTTTTTTCTTTATACTTCTTTTGCACGTTCCTTGAAGTAAGAGCGACAAAATCTTCAGCCTTTTCCTTTTCCTTTGCTTTGCTTTGGATCACACAATTGGCAAAGAAAGCAGCCTAGGACCTACGTACCCAACACCTAAGATTACAAATAATTTGTAGTGATCATTTTGGTGCCATCCTCGTAAAGAGATTTTCTAATTGTTTTGTAAAATATAGAACATAACACATAAGCTGGCTAGTTGCATTGTTGTTACTAATTTAGCTTATTGGGATAACAACGATGTGGAGGTCCAGTTTTAACAGTACAATTTAAGTGATAAAAAAGTTGTGGATGTAATTTTATCGTTGAATTAGACTCATTTCTAGAACATACATCATTCTATTAATTTAGACTGCACACCATTGCTTTGTTAAATGTTGAAAGCGCTAGATCATTGTCCACTAATTAGGGATATTAATGGGTTTGAGTAGGGATGCGCTGCTCCTAATTCGACCTTGCCTGACTTTAGGCTAGATGGTAGACTCAACCCACCTACGGGCTAATCGACCTGTGGGTTAGGCTGACTCATTCTTATTTTTTTAAAAAAATTTTACAAAACGATATCATTTTTGTCCTTTTGATTTGGCCGCTGGTCAGTCCATACTCAGCAGCTCGTGACTCAATTGAGCTGAACTATTTTAGCCCCTGACCTGCCCGTAATTCGGTCAACTTGAACGAAATTGAGCTTGATCGAATAAGCCAGGCCAAAATCGACACCCCTATTTGTAGCTTTTGACTCAAAACTTAAAATTGAATATTGCTATTTTCGAGTGGATGCCATGCCACCGTTGTTTTTGTAGCAGCCATTGTGACAAATGACAAGTACCTTGGTCCACTAATAGCTCCATTAGCATAGCTCTCAAAGGTGCAAATGACAAATTGGGAGCATCAAATGACATCATCAGAGAGTGACCCGTGCATCATTTTTTTAAAGAAGAAAACATTCAATTAAATGTTCATTTCATAACGAGCAAGTTTTTCAAACCATTAATACCAACTCATTCTTGGAGACAGTTTTTCTAGTAGCACACTGATACATTATTAACTGCATAATTGGTCTAACACACCCCTAAGTAGTAAGTGCAAAACCAATTCAAACGATCTTATATTCTCTTGTTATTAGAAAAAGATCTTAGAGCACGCTTAACTACTAATTTGCATTTATGGCCATTCTGCAAAATCTAGCAAAGATGTTATGGCCTCCAGGTCCAAAGTGGCATTGCCCGCTAAGATAGTATCTGTGTTCCACTCCTTAAACATTGGCTCTTCCAACGTTGTGGAATGAACAGGGATGCCCAAATCC
>JANIHZ010000209.1:25238499-25252655 GCA_027478365.1 Erythroxylum rufum | reverse complement strand
ATTAAGTAAACTTAACTTGTTCTTTTGACTTATTCAAAATAATAATTGACATTTTTCTTTCCTTTTATAAACTTCAAAATACAAATTCAAGATCATTACGGGGCTTGAATCATGCCGGTTTATATAATAATAATGTGCTCGCACAAGATCTCAGACAAACTCTCTTAAGGCACGTATACTCCAAACTCTCTGTGTGATCATTCACAACTATAATCAATCAGATTGGAAACTGACATAGAACCAGGAACCTTACACTTTGGACTACAGATTAAAGTATTAGGCACCAACAGTCAGGTGGTTCCTAAATAATGGATATCTATTAATTACTTGCACGCCAAATACGTATATATTTAACAAATTGGTGGAAGTTTGTCCCCTGAAAGGAGTCTTCAACCAACAAGTGATTAATGCAGTATACTTTTTGTACGCAGGCTGAATCTTAACTGGCAATGCTCATTTTCCAATTGCGGGAGCAAGACGATTTCATTTCTTTTCACGTATATATATATATTTAACTCTTTAAGACAAAGAGGACAATGTTTGAGAGTCGCTCTTCTTGTGGAAGATAGAGAGAGAGAGAGAGAGAGA
This sequence comes from Erythroxylum rufum, assembly GCA_027478365.1. Classification (NCBI taxonomy): domain Eukaryota; kingdom Viridiplantae; phylum Streptophyta; class Magnoliopsida; order Malpighiales; family Erythroxylaceae; genus Erythroxylum; species Erythroxylum rufum. Next base: position 25,252,067 of record JANIHZ010000209.1, on the reverse strand, counting down.
GAGAGAGAGAGTCTCAATTCACAGCGTCACAATGGGTAGAACTCCTTGTTGCTCCAAGGAAGGAATAACTAGAGGGGCTTGGGCTGCTCTCGAGGACCAAATTCTCACTGAATATGTCAAAATTCATGGCGAAGGGAAATGGAGAAACGTTCCCAGGCAAACTGGTAAGTGGTTGCTAGTATAGTAGTTCATTAGTATCTTACCACAAGATGCTTACTAGAATTAATACAAGTGCTGAAGGTCTGAAGAGATGTGGAAAGAGCTGCAGACTGAGGTGGTTGAATTACCTTAGACCTGATATCAAGAGAGGTAACATTTCAGATGATGAAGAGGATCTCATCATTCGTCTCCACAAGCTTTTAGGCAACAGGTGCGCTTTCCTCATCTCTGTCTCTATCAAATTATAAAAATGGATGCTTGTGTTTATTGTTTTTTGTTACTGTAGATGGTCTTTAATTGCTCGAAGACTTCCTGGGAGAACAGACAACGAAATCAAGAATTACTGGAACACAATCCTGGTGAAGAAACTATATGGCAAACAATCGAAACAAAGTAGCGATGAAAAGAAGAAGAGTAATCAAATCCAAGTGTCTGATCAAACCCCCTCAGGAACAGGAATCATGCCCCATTCAGCTATGATTCCAACCAAGGAAGCACTTGTAAATGAGAATTTGAGCTCTCACACGGCAACAGAAGATTTAGATGATGCGGGATTGAGAGCTGGTAGCTCTATTTTGCCAGACACATCCAAGGAATGTGATTCGCAAAGATCGAGGTTGGACTTCTGCATCGAGAATTTTTCTTCATCTGAAATTTCTGATTCAGAATTTTTCAGGAATTGTCAGCTTGACGATGGAGCAGATGAAGAAGGTGGTGTTACGAGGGAATGGACAACTTTGGACGAAAGTTTGACGTTGTCCGAGGAAGACATATTGCTCCAGGATTGGATTGTAGACGACAGCTTCCTCCAAACCAACTAATATGAACCTACTTTTGTTTCTTGAATTAGTCCAGTTAAAATGGAATAACATGTATTCGGATCTAGATTGACTATATTTCGAATCATCTTGCCATGTTTCTATGACCCAAACCACTCCACCAAGAAGGTGATCTCTCTTCTCCACTTTTTACGTCACGAATCAGGCAAATATCTCACCCATTAAGGTCTTACTCTGACCCCAACCCCTTTATGCATAAAAGTTCGGTTTTAAAAGCCTACGACGGACTTTCAGCCCATATGTCCTTCACAATTGCAAATGAACAATCGAAGATGAGATGAAACAGGTAATGTCATTTCATATTAATATTAAAGAAGCCACCAGAGTTTGGACTTCACAACTTTATATATTTAGGTTCTTTGATGTACAAATAAAAAGGTTATTTACCGAGCATTCAATGCTAAGGTCCAATTGAGAAACAAGAAAGAACTTAAGAAAGCGTAAAAATCAATTGAGAAATTAGAGTTAAGGAAGAAAATGAAAAGAAAAACATTCTTGCTGTTGAATCTCCAATGGAATAGTAAGGAAGATTTTATTTCACATTAGCAACTATATATGCAAATCATAACTCAACAAGGTCCAACTTTTTTAGTCTTCTGCTTTTAATACGATTAAAAAAAAAAACTAAAGCCGAATAGTCTTGGATCATGTAATTACTAAGTTCCAGCAAAAACTAAGAACCCGAATGAGCTAAAGAGCATAAAAGTATTGTCTTTCGCTTTGAAACCTTGTAAAGTCGCCAAAAGAATCACCTGATATGGAAGTCTAATATGTAGTTCTACATTTTTGTAACCTCAGTCCTCGATCTTCATTGTCATCATGTTATAGCTTCTCGACAATTTTTGTCTAGTTCATCAATGTGGTCTTTTCCTTGTTGACGACTTCCTTCTTCAAATTCTACTCTACAGTCAACCGAGTCGTCAAATTGTAACCTGTCGGAGCCCATCTCATCAGATTCCACGTTGGATTTTGTTGCAGTTGTTAGACCTCTCCGAACAGTAAAAGCTTCTAAAAGCTCTGGAATGTCTTTATTTTCGATCCCAGCCTCATTCATAGACAGTGGTCCAACGCCAGACATGATGTTATCAGCAGAGCGGCTAATGTGTGTTCTCGAGTAAAGCTCATCAAGTTGACTGAAATATGAACAAGTTTTGGACTGCTGAGACCTCTTCTTAGTACTTTCTTTGGCTTTCCTAAAGTACTTGTTGATATTCTCCCACTTCTCTTTGCACCTCTTGGCACTCCTTTCGTACCCCATTGAACCCATTAAATGACTTACTTCTTCCCAAAGAGGCCCCTTTAAGCCAGTTTCCTGAAATTTTGTCTCTATGCCACTTCTTACCTGGATCAAAGCCTCAACTTCAGCTTTAGGCCACCTCTTATGGTTGGCGGATTCATTGGTTGTCAATTCATCGATAGCAGCTTCTGCTTGGAGCACCAATGGCGTCCTTCTAGCAGGAAGATCGATGCTCTGGCCTGTAATTTTCCCTACATAAGAAAGTAATTGAATTTCTCTATCTGAAGCTTGAGCTTGTTCACGAGCTCTAGCAATGACTTCCCTGTTGAACTCTTCAGCTTCTTGACGCCTCCACTTTTCTTCTTTCTGTGTCCTTTCTCTATCCAGTCTCTCAATTGCTTCTAAGAACTCCCTGTGCAACTTCTCTTGATGGTTCACTAGTTCCTTCACCAAGTTCTGGAAGAACCCAACCATTGAATTCAACTTCTCCTTCAGTTTCCTCTTTCTCTTCCTCTTTAGTCTCTTTCTCAACAAAACTTCCTCCCCATTAGAGTTCTCTGACCCATGGTCAACTCCAACTACATTGTTCATTGCACCAATATTCTCATTCTCTGTGGTACCAAATGGTACGAAAAGACATTTATTGGTCGGTGAATTTTCTCCTGTCGGTGCAAATCCGGAGCCCGTCTGATTAGTGTCAACAGTCTTCGCAATGCTACATATTGCTTCAAGCTCACCAAAGAGCCCAAATTTACCGTCCGAATTCTTGCAATTTTCACGACTTCCATCGGCGTGCTTTGCGCGTATAAGATTGTAGTACTTGTTGTCGCTTCCCTGAACTTCTTTCTCGCTGTTACTTCTGTTGAGCAGTTTCCTGCAACATTTAAACAAACACGTAGATGACATGAATGCCCACTCAGCTAGAAAATCAAAGCGCTAGCGAATAATTAAAATAAAGGTGATAACTTTATCATCTAGCAGTTACCAAAATGGCTCCTTGATTGCGGCAGCAGAATCTGCATTGGAATTCCAACACTGAGGCGTTACCAACGAATTGGAGAGATTGGAATCATCCCCATTAAGCAAAGAAGCTGCTCCCCCTTGATTCAAAGCACCATCTTGATGAGTACTGCCACTGTTTTCATTGAGACCCAACTTGAAATTCACGCCGAAGAAGGATGGGAAAGACGAAACTTGGGATTGTTGCTGCGATATTTCTCGGTCCAGCCTCTCCTCGAGCTGTTGAAATGGGGGGAACTGTTGTTGGTGGTGAAACAACTGATGGGTTGCGGCAACGGAGGACCGCTGTTGTGGTGTCTCTGGCGAAAAATTTTGGTGGGTTTCTCTCTGTTGATAGGGATTGTGCAGGCTTAGGTTTTGAGAACTTAAAATGGGGTAATCTGATGATGGGCAACTACCACCATCCTCCATGATTGGGTGGTGATGGCGGTAATGGTGGTTGCCAAGTACACCATAATTTGGCTGCATATCCTACATGAACAGATAGATTTAGTCAGAGAAAAGGCCGATAGAAGTAGCTATGGCGGTGCAGTTTGGAGGAAGTTTGATTTTAGATTAGAGCCGAGAGCTAGACAGTATAAGTTGGTGTAAGAAGGAGACGGAAACGTCTTACATGGAAGCAAATATGCTATGCTTCATCTTATCTTGTTAGGTTTTTCTTAAGCTAATTAATAATAGATTCCTACAACCTATAATCATGATCTTATCATTCCTTTTCTTTTAATCAGGAAGAAGTAATTAAGATGCCAAATTTTCTCAGTAATTATAGCATCGTACAAATGCCATTGCCAGATGCCTTTTTTTTTTCCCCCTAAAAATATATAATGGACACAGCATTAGATTAGATGTGAAGTGATGAGAACCTAAAATTTATATTATTGAACAGCACCTAAAAATAAAATTGTGTAGTATTGTCTTCTTCGGCGTCTTGAATTCTATAAAACCTAATTTGAGTTGAACAAAGAAAAGGCAAAACAAGAGCAATAGTGAGGAAGGTGTGGGGATAGAGTACGAACATGAGAACAGAAAGACACGTGTGTGAGTTTTGAGGGACAGTAGAAGCTGCAGAGGCATTAAGAGACGTGGTTTTGGAAGTATATTGTAATAATAGAATAAGGTGCACGTGAATCATCAGTGACAGTACACTACACTGTCCTGTTGTCCGTCACACATTAATTTCTGTGTCTGTTTTGGAATCTCGAGGCCTTTTTCAACGGCGGAGATGCTGCTTTCTCTAACCCATCTTCACTTGGACTTCGTTTCAAGCCTTTAATCGGGCTTCCACCACATATGTGACCTACCAAAGTTTGTCGGCTTTCCACAAGTCCCAAATATCAAAATTGAATTTTTAACTAATAATAAGGTTTCCTATTAAGTTTTTAAACTTCTTCAGCTTTAACTCTTTGGAATAAAGTTTAGAACTCGAATTTCATGATTTAATTGCAATTTAGATAGCTGGCATGTTTCAATGTAGTTTATGCTTGAAATTTGCTGAGTCGTCAACATCATCACTTTTGGAGTGCTTTAGGCCTAAGATGGTCAAATGGGGGCCCAAACTGCTGCTTTGTGGGCTCAGCTCTACAAAAACCGAAGCACCTATATCATTTTCCCACACGTTGAGAGGTTCATCTCCATTTTGGTTTACCAACAGTGCGTACTTGAAATATTTAAACAGGACTTGACAAAATATTTCAACTACTATTGCTTCATTTCACCCAAGTTGTGTCACTCCAACCAGTATCTGTATCACTTTAGGTGAAAGAAGAAACTTAAAATCAATGAAGTACATACTTTTTCCAAGGGAAAAGGGAATCATTTGGAGAACTGAACAAGGAAGCAAATAGTTTGAAACTCTGCCATCTTTCTCTGACAGCGTTTGATTTGATGATTTGGTTTTTTGTTTTTTTGAACTGCAAAGGGTACGTGGCACGCCAAATTGGGCATAGCTAAACAAGCCTCCGATTAAACGAGTTCAGGTTCTTTGTCCAACTTTTATGATATCTTTTTGTGTCCAATAAATTTCAGTCATTTATTTATGTGAGCTCTACGTTCATTTATTTAAAGCATACGCGAGATCCGCATAAATAAATGACTGAGATTTACTGGACACAATAAGACACCATAAAATTAGACATAGAATTTTATTCCCGATTAAACACGGATAGGTCCCAGCATTTCAAGTTGTTCTAGTGACATGGTTGATCAATGTGGTGGGTTCAAAATAATAATACTCCCGAGACTAACAAGAATAATCAATTAATTTCAAACAACTCAGTCTTAATAAATAATCAACTCAATCAATATAGATGATTAAAAAATAAAACTCTAAATTTAAGTGAAAAATTTGAAAAAAAATTTAATGTAGAAGAAAAAACTTTAGACTAAACCTAACGCGAACTGCGGAAAGAATTGACGTTGATATGATGATGATTTCAATGGGTATTTTTGTTTTATAGATTTTTTTGACCTAGAGGAATTAAAAGGATAGCTATTTGGAATTCAACAAACAAGAAAATAAAGGATATCAAGGTTTGATTTCTACGACACCTCTCGGAAACTTGTTCCAAGTAATCCCGATGATCAAAATAAACCCAATAAAGGATATGCAATGTTTGATTTTTACGACACCTCTCAGAAACTTGTTTCAAGCAATCCCGATGATCAAAATAAACCCAATAAAGGATACGCAAGGTTTGATTTCTACGACACCTCTCGGAAACTTGTTCCGAGCAATCTCGATGATCAAAATAAAACCAAGAAACGAACAATCAACACGCCACAATTGAGAAAACAATTGATAAGTGAAAGACGGTTCGGAAAGTAACAAGAACAAGAGAACAATGTTCTCCCTAAAGCCAACGGCACTCAAAACAACATGATCTCCTCTTCTAAAACCCTAAATCATAAATATAAATACTTAGGTCAAATAATAAAGATTTGGGATAAAATGCATGGAAGCCCAAAATAAAACGAAGTCCAAAATTTAAATAAATAGGCCTGATAGGCTCTTAGGCTTAAGTGATGAAACATTAAATAGCCCAAGTCTTCGTTTCTTCAAACTCCAAGTATATCCAGTCCAAGGATTTGAGTTAAATGGATTAGTTTGGGCTCAATTCAATTAAACTCTCCTCCAATAGGCTCGGAGTTCGCCATCTTCTCAAGATCCTTACTCCTGCTCACATCAACTGGTCACTATTCTTCTAAAGATAACGCAGATTAACCAATCACAAGTGCAAAAGTACCTGCGAAAGATGCTATGAAATTCTCTAGTCAATTCACACTCTAATCATGATTATATAGTCCTAGAAGCAACAGAAAAGGGTTAGAACGCAAAATTGTTTATGGTGATGGAGGTGGTGATGAAGATAGTGTTGAGACCAAATTCGCTTGGCATCAAGAGTGTTTCCCTATCTTATAAGTGACTCAAGAGAGTAAAAAAAAATAGCAATCCAAACCATTCCAAATAATTTAAAACTTATTTTAGAATTTAAAGCAAACCTAACTACACAACAATTAAAATCTAACTACTGAACGTGCTAATTTATGGTCATTAGCTTGACCGTCATCCTTTAAAATTTAGTCAGGATCAATTATGAGTGGCCTGCTTGCCCCCATAATGCCCAATCTCAGTTTTGTAGCCTGTAAGAGAGCTAGAAATTGCAAAATAATTAGAAGGACAATATTGTTAAAGGTAAGAAAACCAATTAATTTCAGTAATGTCCTTTTTACTAAAAAACTTTCAATAAAATAGAGAATAAAAAAACTCCCAGAATCTTCCATCGAATCCAATAGTTTTTCATATAAGAAGGTAAGTTGCTCTCTTTCTTCCTTAGTCACTTCGTGTCCTCTACTTCTTCAGTTTCACAATTAGAGGCTTTCATGGCTTCTTCAAACACGATGTCCATTGTCATCTGTTCTTTATCCTTTTGTTCTTTAGAAGATTCGAACACATCAATTATCCTAAATTAGCTATCCTCCTTCGGATTCTTTAATACATCCTTCATGTTGAACTTCACGTCGTCATCATTAATCTAAAGGATAGGGTTCTTTTCATAGACATCTACTCAAGATTTTTCGATGTTCACATATGGTATATCAAGAACTGGTGAATAACAAGGAGGGTTAGCATTCTTTTCTCCAACCTCTTTCTTCGTCTCTTGGTCTTTAATAAGGTGGAGTTTAGTTTGATTTTCCACTGATCCTTCTGGATCTCCCCCATTCTTAGGTGCATCCCCTCGTATTGCTCTCTTTGATGTATTCCCATATTACTTAGAGATTATTCAACACTTCTCTTACAAAATTAACTGAAAAGTTTTTTAACTCGAATGTCTAGGTTGTGAATAGACAAGGCATGATTTTCTATTACTTGCTCAATTTACTCTTCAAGTCTCTTCTGGCCCTCTTCCATGTCCATGAGCTCATCCAGGATCTTATCCAATTTAGAATCCCAAGAGTTGGACTCTTCTTGTTGAAATCGTAACAAGTCTTGAGTGGTTCTGCCACCCTGGAGTACACATGTTCCAATAAGGATCATTACTTCCCCAACCATACTGTGCCTCATTGTAGTTCGTAAAAGTTCCTTTCTCCCAATAATATCTATCCTCCATCATTGTTCTTCAAATTTCTTCTTAACATCTAGTTCTTCAGATGTCTCGTTCTCACTATAAGCTGTCTTAATGTGTCTCCACTTTACACTCCAAACTTATTTCTCTCTCTTTTTTTTAAACACAAAAAATGGTGGAAAGCCTTAGACTACAAGAATTAAACTAATCGCCTCCCCGATAACGATGTATGTTTGATGTGTGTAAGTTTTAATTAATTAACCTCGATAATCCGTAAGCGCAAGGTTCCTTCGCGTAATACCTAGGGTGTCGATCCCACGAGGAGGGATAATCTAATCCTAAAATCTAAGGCTAGAATAATTCACAAACATTCAAAATGTAACGGACTAAAATAAGAATTCAATTTAATCAGGCAAATCAATTCAAGAATTAATCGTGAAAATATTAACAATTTGGCAGTTTCAACACACACTTAAGAATCAACCTAACCTAATTGATTATGAATTACTGGATTATTGGTTTTAGGTGATCCTAGGGTTGATTACTCTCTCTTAAGTTATAACCATTAACCTCAAATTATAAAACCTAATCAGATTATTGAAGTTGCAATTTCTCAATTAACAGCCTATCTAAAACCCTAATTAGATTTGAAGTTGTCCAATAAATTATCAGAAACCTATGCAAGATCTCTCTTTTCACAATTTACTGATTTGATTTAATTCTTGTTCTATTAAATCCCCTAACTCTCGTTAGCTCAACTTAATTATTTTTCGTTTGATTCACCCTCTCAATTTATGATCGAATTATGCACATCCAAAATTAAATCCAAATAAATCCAAATAACACATAAAGAATAAAATTTCATTAAATCAAAGATAAAACCTTGAAGGAAAGTTTATAACATCACCAACATCAAAAATCCTATCATTAATTGTTATTCCAATTCTATACAATAATAAAACTAAAAATAGCAAGAAATACAAAATTAAACAAATGACGGGAGGCAGCGACTCTGGAAAACTCTTAATCCAGGAAGTACATCGAGTCAACTTCTTCTCCTCTTTTCTCTTCCTTCTTCTCCTTCTATATCTCTCGATAATTCTCTCCAAGATTTCTCTAAAAGTGGCTGATGCAAATGCTCTTTCTTTCTATTCTTTTTGTTCTATTTATGTTCTATTGTGTTTAGGGTTAAAGTTTGGGAGTGGCTGCACGTCTGTCAGATGCAGGCCACAATCATGGGCCTTCATCTAAGCCTTTTGTCACGATAGTGGTCTATTGTGCCATGATTGTGGGCCTTTATTTTCACCCTAATGTTTTCCGAAACTCCTCCGTTTTTTATATTGACCTTGAAGCACTAACAAATACATCAAGATACCTCAAAAATACAATATTTAAGCTTAAAAGCAGTACTAACCCATAAAACCCATAAAACACAAATAATTAACAAAATAACACAATTATAACATAAAGACATTCTAAATGATCGAATTAATGGATAAACACATATCAAACTATGCCCTAAAACACGATGCAATTTACACTTATCACATACCCCTCACACCCGTGACATGTCACGGGTATGACCATTGATAACTCACCATTTTTTAAATCTAGCTTTCTAATATAAAAACTAAGAGTGTGACGACATAGGCGTATGAAAGTTTTAGGTGTTTTTTGGCTGGATGAGAGGAGAGCTTCAGGAGAGAATAAAGAAGGCAAAGAAAGCTCTCAACCTTAAGAGACCCATGGACGGCCAACTTCCTAATGCAGGTTCCAAGGTGACATTGACACCAACCACATGGTTAAAGGCTCCTTCCTTGTATTTGTTGTTTCTTTCTCTTTTCAAGAATTGATTGTCTTATCCTATGTCTATTGTTTGGGTATTATGAAAAGATGATTTGAATGCGTTCATTAGATCGTTTTGTTACAAACCCATTACTAGAATTTCAATATAATCTGCAATTGTTATGTTGAAATTCATTTGTAGCAACTTAACGTTCCTAATCATTAAGGATAACATAACCTAGGTTTAATGAACCCATCATATGTGATTTTTTCCTTGATTCATTAGTTTTCCTAATTCATAATGCGTCTTCCCAATTGAATTTAGAGACTATATCCTAGGTTGTTTGGTGGATAGGTTTAATTAACGATCGTATCTTGATTAAACACAATCTAATGGAAAACTAGGGTTAGTAAAGCTTATTGTTAACACATGATTAATACTTCGAGAAGAGCTAAAAGAAAAAAATTCAATGAAATATATTTAATTAGGGTGTAGGTAGAAATTGAACCAAAGAATTAGACTCTAACGAATTCACCACTTTCATCATTTTTAGATGTTTTCTATAAATTGCTTTTTTTAGTCAGTTTAGTTTTATTTTCTTATTTTAAATGAAACTACCCCCCCCCCAACCTAAACAATAGTTATTTTCATTTAAAAAGCTAACCAAACACTCTTTATGGGATCGACCTAGACTCACCACTGCTATAGTAGTAGGTCTAGTTTATTTTGGCATAGCATTACGACACGCTGTTGTTAAAGCCTAAGCCTTAGGTTTAAGGGAAGTCTCTTTAACTCCCTAGTTCAAGAAAAAAAAAACTTGCAAACTTGCAAGCCTTAAGTAAATATATTAAATAATTATAAGCCTTAGGTAAAAGAAAAAAATAGAAACCTACATGTTTTAGGTTAAAAAATGCATAAGCATGTTAGCCTTAAGGAAAAATCATATAGGCACATAAACATAGAAACGCAAGCTTGAAGGCTTCATGTCCAAAAGAGGTCCCTTTAACTATTTTGAACAAGTAAAAAATTTGCAGGCATGTAGACCTTAGATAAAAAAAAACCTATGTGCCTATAGACCTTAAACCTACGAGAGGTCTCTTCTAGTCCTGGGCTAAAGAAGAAACCTAGTTTTAGATTAATAACTATAGGCACATAGGCCTAAGGTTAAAATATGCAAGCTTGTCATTCCTTAAAAAAACATGTAGGCATATAAACTCAGGTTTGACAATTCTTTTCAACTACCTATCTTAAGTTAAATACCAATAGGCACACATGCCATAGATAAAAACTCTATAAAACCATAGAATTTAGGTATAGAAGAAGTCTCTTAATTTTTTTGGCTAAGATGTAATTATAGGGAAAAAAACTATAGGGAAAAAAATATAGATTCCAGGCCTTAATTAAATAACAAACAAACTCATAGGCCTTTCGTCCATAAGAAGTCTCTTTAACTCCCAAGCTTAAGTAAAAAATCCTAAAGGACTTAAGTAAAAAAAAAACCTATAAGCCAATAGGCCATAGATTAAAAACTTATAGATCTATAGAGAGAAGTCTCTTTACCTCCTAAACTCAAAAGAGGACAACCTATAAGCCTATATGCATCATATTTTGCAGAAGTCTCTTTAGCTTCCTATCTAAAGAAAAAGCCTAAAGGTCCATAGTTGTTAGGTCTAGGAGAAGTAAACCTACATGTGCAAGTGAAAAAAAAAATACAATCTCATATGCCTTAGGTCCAAGAGAAGTTTCCTTAACTTCTTGGTTTAAAAACAAACTTGTAGTGTACAAAGTCAGCCTCATTTATTCAATATTATCCAACATAATTATTCAATCTTGAAAGATAAATTTCCACATGAAATGCATAATTTTTAAAAATGGCAAGTTCAATCAAAATAGGTTTCATCCATATTAAGAGATAAAATTATAATTAAAGATTGTTTAAGCTACCTTGTATAGGTTAAATCCAACTTGGAAAAGGATACTTAGATTCCAACTACACTTCTTAAAAGATTACCTATAAAAAAGGGACACTCAAAGTTAATCTTATATAACCATTATCACTAAACTAAATTGGAGATTTCTCTCTATACTTAGCATCCTTCGGTTTTCAATAACTTGAGCATCGAAGTGTCTTTATCGTGAAAACTCCCAATATTGAATAGATGTTTTGTCATAATGATATGTGCTTAATTGTTGATTCTTTTAATCTACTACATTTAGTGATTAATGCCATAGAAATACTTATGATACTCACTTTAGTTCATATTTGATTTTGGGTACATTTCGGAAGTAAACGAGCTAAAGTGACCTAAAAGCATATTCATTCAAGCCATCTTCTTATTGTCCACACTCTATTGATTCATGGAGCAAGCAGAAGGGGAAGATTAAAAGAAGAAGAGACAAGATAGAGTGTGAAAGTGAAGAAGAGAGAAAGGAAGCATCTTACAGCCATACCATGGTGTGCATGGGCATGAGATCTCTTCTCACTCCGTGCATGGTTAGTAATGGTAGATTGCATAATGTTTTAATAGGTAGTTTAGTATGTGTTAAGTTATTAAATTGAATGTTTAGTACATGTTTTGGTTAAGGTTTTGTTATTTAGTTAAATAATAGTGTTTTTTTTGTTTTGTGGGTTAGAGCATGTGATTGAACTTCAATTTTATGTGTTTGAAGTGCCTTGATGTGTTTGCTAGTGTTTTAAATCAAATATTAAAAAACAGAGGAGAATTAGAGGAAGCCGAAGGCAAAACCCATGGCCAAGATTGTGACAAAAGCATGGAGGAAGCATGATCGTGGCCAATATGCCATGATCGTAAAAATGCCATGATCGTAAAAAAATGTTAAATCAGGTGCTACGATCATGGCTTGTATGACAACAGATGCGGACAGCCTTTCGAAACCATGTTTTCAAGGGACAATTTGGACCCAAAAAAACCCTAAGGTTGCTTAGAATAGAAATGAGTATATAAAGAAAAGAAAGGAACCCTAAAGGGAGCTCTCAATTCTACCACTTTGGGAAAAGCTTTAAAAGGAGAGAAGAAGAAGAAGAGAGAGAAGGGAGAAAAGGAAGAAGAGGAGAGGGCTTCTTACGCTGCTGCCTTCCCAAGTCATCCCAGTCCCTTTCCAAGTGACAACTTTGCTCGTCTTGTTATTTCTTTACTGAATGTGTAAGATGGATATGAATATGTTTATAGATATGGATTCAAAGATGATGTTCTAACTATCTTTAGGGATTTTGACTTAATTTGATGTTAATCTAATAGTTTTTATGTTATTGCAATTAGGTGTTGTGATTGATTATTGTAGCTTCACATTTTTGTAATAAAACAAGAGAGTGAATCGAATACAAAATGATTAGGATGTTTAACGAGAGTTAAATAATCTAATAGATCACACAATTAATTAAATTGGTAATTTTACGAAGAGAGATCCTGTATGAGACCCAATTGTTTTTAAAAAGTTTAAAAACTAATTAGGGTTAGGGCTGTTGGTAATTGAGAAATTACATGGTCGGTATTAGACTTAATTAGGATTTGTGATTATAATTTGAAAGAGAGTAATCCTCTCTTCGATAGTCCAAAACTAACACCATAATAACACATAAATGGTTAGGCTAGCATTGATAATAGGAAAAATCCCATCTTTCCTAAATTTGTAAATTCTCTGATGTGTTTTCCCATTATCACTTGGTGTTGCTCAATTTGATTTCTTTTACATTAATTTTACTAATTATTTTTCCATTAATCATAGTCTTTTGTTTACTTTTCTGTCTTGTTTTTATTTTCATTTTATTAATTTCTTAAGCCTCAGATAACTTAGGGTTAGATTAGTTCACAACTCCTTATGGGATCGATGCTTCACATACTACAGTATTATGATGGTTTTAATTAGATTAATCATAGTCTTTTGTTTACTTTTCTGTCTTGTTTTTATTTTCATTTTATTAATTTCTTAAGCCTCAGATAACT
>JANIHZ010000209.1:25030719-25045902 GCA_027478365.1 Erythroxylum rufum | reverse complement strand
AGAGGGTAGTTAATACATTAGGACATCTTAGGTGAGGCACAATTCAATTAACAAGGTAGGAGGGAGATAAGATAGGGAAAAAGTGATCACTAATTGTTAAATCTAGTACTCCAAGTTTCTGCGCTTTTGCTTTATCATTTGTTCATTGTTAGTTATTTGATTTAATTTATTTTTTCAGTTTATATTCATTAAAATTGGTTCTTAAACAAAGCAACCTGAATTAAGTAGCGTCTAAACACAATCTCTGAGAGATTGATATCTGTTCTTTACTACAAGTTACAATCTGTATACTTGCAGTTTTGAGTGTAAAACTAGTGAATTGGTTTTGTAATCAACAAGTTTTTGGTGTCGTTGCCGAGGATTGTTTGCTTAGTATATTATTTAGTTTTGGTAAAATTTATTTGAGAGTGTTTGATACTTTTCCTTGTGTACTCATAGGTGTACGAACATAAGGAGCACTAAAAGGTCCAAGAAGCTTTTGAAGAAGATTTTTCTGATATTACAAGACACGAAAGGAGGTTAAGGAGACCAAAGTGCTAAGAAAATCTTCAAACAAATATGGAGAAAGAAGGAGAACAAGGAGGGGTTGAGAGAACATTGATGGATTTTATGAGGCCTGGATTTAGTCCATAAGGAGTTGCAAGGCCTGCAGTCACAACAAACAATTTTGAAATTAAGTTGGCACTCCAGAACATACTCCAGAGCAGTGTTCAATTCTATAGGTTATCAACTAAAGATCCCAATGCCTACCTAGCAAAATTTTTGGAGATATACGACACTTTTAGATTCCAAGGGATGTCTGATGATGCTGTGAGGCTCAGATTATTTCCATTCACTTTAAGAGATTGAGCTAAAGCATGATACAACTCACTTAGTGCATCTCAGATTACTACATGGGAGCAAGTAGCTCAAGCTTTCCTTGGCAAGTACTTCCCATTGACAAAGACTATGTTGATCATCAAGGAGATTACAAACTTTTAGAAAAATGATGGGGAGTCATTATATGAAGCTTAGGAGAGGTTCAAAGAGTTACAAAAAAGCTGCCCACACCACAACCTTCCAAGGCAGTTCTTACTATGAATATTCTATAATGGTGTAAATCAAACTACAAGAGAGACAATAGATGCAGCTGTTGGAGGGTCATTGATGAGGAAAACCATTGAGGCGGCTCATGATCTTTTGGAGGAGTTGGCAGTTAATAGTTGCATGTGGTCAAACGAAAGGAGTAGGTAAGGCACAAAGGAACAAAAAAGCATGATTCCAATTGATTCTGTCATAGCCTTGCAATCTCATATTACCGCCCTCACTAAGCAGTTGAACAATATGCAAGGAGCTTCTTCATCCACAATCAAAGCCATACAGGTCCAATGTGAGTTATGTGGGCAAGATAACCATTGCACAGCAGAATGCTTTTTATTAGAAGCTAGTAGCACATAACAGGTAAATTACTTGGGCCAACCACATCGAGGTAACAATTTATACTCTAACATTTATAATCTGGGGTGGAAAAACTATCCAAATTTTTCTTGCAGCACTAACAATGCAGGTGGCCAAGCAAAACCACGAGGACTGCCTGGAATTTAGCAAGACCGTCTTTGGTCTTTGGAGAGCAAAATCGACAAGTCAATGGACATATTTGGGTCCAAATTCTCAAGCCAAGACAAAATTCAAAGAAGGCAGGAAGAGAATCAAAAACAGATGTTTGCAAGCCAGGATGCCAAATTTGACCAAATCTTGAAGAACCATGCTTCCTCCATCCACAGGTTGGAGGTTTAAGTAGGTTAACTTACTATTGCTTTGCCTTCTAGAAATGCAAGTAGCCTATTAATTAACACTAAAACCAACCCAAAGGAATAACTCAAGGCAATCACACTTCGAAGTGGCAAGCAACTAGAGGAGCTAAGTTTGCAAAAGGAGAGTCAAATAAAGAAGAAATGCAAGGAGATAGAAGAAGATAAAGTAGGCGAAAGGCCATATGTATGACCAGCACCCTATAAGCCTAAACTTCCATATCCATAAAGGGTGAGACAACATTAGGTAGACACTCAGTTTTTCATGTTTCTGGAGAAACTGAAGAAGCTTCAGATTAACTTATCATTGGTGGAAGTCTTGGAGTGCATGCCCAAGTATGCGAAGTTTCTTAAGGACATACTCATATATAAACGAACTTAGGAGGATAATCAGACGGTAACCTTGATGGAGAATTGTAGTTCGATCATCTCAAGCACAATGCCTTCAAAACTATATGATCCAAGGAGTTTTACTATTCCATGTGTTGTTGGTTACTTTGAATTTTCTAAATGATTATGTGATTTAGATGCAAGTATTAACTTGATGCCTTTGTCTATTTTTAGGAAATTAGGATTAGGTGAGGTCAAGCCAACATCCATTCTCATTCATCTTGGGGATCAATCCATCAAGAGGCCATTTGGAGTTGTAGAAGATATGTTGGTAAAAGTGGATAAATTTATCATTCCTGTTGATTTTGTTGTGTTGGACTTTAAAGCAGATAGACATTGTCCATTGATTTTGGGTAGGCCCTTTATGAATACTAGTAGGGCATCAGTTGATGTGCATGAAGGAAAACTTGTTCTGAGAATTGGTGATATGTAGGTTAAATTTAACATGACTAAATATTTGAAGAAACCGATGGATGGTGCTACATGTATGAAAAATAATGTTATGGATGGGTGTGTGAAGGAGGTTAAAGAGGAAGTTGATGAAGTTATCGAAGTGCACAGGAATGAGAGTGTGAGAGAAGAGGAATTATATGAGGAAGTTGAGCTAGAGAAGTTGGAGAGAACATATACACCCCACCACCTTCCATTGTTAAGCCCACCACTTTAGAGCTTAAACCTTTACCTTCCCACTCGAGATACACCTTTTTAGGTAAGAACCATACCCTAACCATCATTATCTCCAACCAATTAGATTATGAGCAAGAAGATAAATTGGTGGAGACCATTAAAAAGAGGATGAGAGCCATGGGGTGGCAAATTTATGATATTAGGGGAATTAGCATCAATGTGGTGATGCATAGAATTAACCTAGAAGAAGGATGTAAAACTATGAGGGAGCGACAGAGAAGGTTAAATCCAAACATGCAAAAGGTTATGAAGAAGGAGGTAGTGAAGCTTTTGGATGCGGGGATTATTTATCATATTTCAGATAGTGAGTGGGTGAGTCTAGTGCAGTGTGTGCCTAAGAAGGGTGGCATGACAGTGATGGGAAATGAACATGGTGAAAAGACTTCTACTAGGACCATCACAGGTTGGCGAGTGTGTATTAATTATAAGAAGCTCAATTTGGCCACCAAGAATGACCATTTCCCTTTACCTTTTGTGGACCAAATGATTGAGAGGGTTGTTGACCATTCTTTTTACTATTTTCTTTATGGATATTTAGGGTATAATCAAATGTTTATATATTCGAAAGACCAAGAGAAGACCACTTTCACTTGTCCTTATGAGAATTTTGCTTATTGGAGGATGCCTTTTGGTTTATGTAATGCACCTGCCACATTCCAAAGGTGCATGATGGCCATATTTACGGATATAAATGAGAAATTCATGAAGGTATTTATGGATGACTTCTCTATCTTTGGAGATTCTTTTGATCATTACTTGTTTAATTTATACAGATTGCTTGTTTAATTAAGACAAAGTACTTCAAAGATGTAAGGAGTCTCATCTAGTCTTAAAATAGGAGAAGTGTCATTTCATGGTCCAAGAGGGAATTGTATTGGGCTATAAGATTTCATGCAAGGGGATTGAAGTGGATCGATCTAAGATCGAAATGATTGAAAAGCTATCACCATCAAGGGCATCCGAGCCTTCACAGATGGTTCATCAAGGATTTCTTTCTTATCGCTAGGCCCTTGACTTATTTATTAGTTAAAGATGTGCCTTTTATGTTTGATGATGCTTGTTTAGATGCTTTTAACAGGTTAAAGAAGGCACTTACAATAACACCATTCTGACGTTTCCGGATTGGTCTCTTCCCTTCGAGATTATGTGTGATGCAAGTGATTATGCCATTGGCTGTGTCCTTGACTAGTAAAAGGAAAAGAGGTTGGATGCCATCTACTACACAAACAAGACCTTGACGGGAGCACAACTGAATTACACAACTACGGAAAAGGAGTTGCTTGCTGTGGTATTTACATGTTAGAAATTTTGTTCTTATCTTTTAGGCTTACATGTTCTTGTTTTTACAGATCATCCGACATTGCGATATCTCTTTGCCAAGAAGGATGCCAAGGCTAGGCTCATCCAGTAGGTGTTTCTACTCCAAGAATTCAACATTGAGATTAAATATAAGAAGGTAGTAAAAAATATTATAGCAGACCACCTATCACGACTTGAAGGGGGAACCATGAAGAAGAAGAGGAAATCGAGGAGAGCTTTCCTAATGAGGCTTTAATAATGGTAGTTTTCGTCCTTGTTTTTGCAGATATTGTAAACTACGTCTCAGGTGGTATTCTTCCTTCTAGTCTCTCATATCAACAAAGGAAGCGTTTCTTATTCCAGTGTTCTCACTATATTTGGGATGAACCTGTGTTATATAAAATTTGTGATAACAATGTGATTCGCAGGTGTGTCCCTGAAAATGAAAAGCATGATGTTTTGACTCAATGTCATAGTTCAATGTATACAGGACATTATGGAGTGAACAAGACGATGACTTGTATCTTAGAATGTGGGATCTATTGGCCAAGTTTGTTCAAGGATGCTCAAAACTTTGCGCTATAGTGTGATAGATGCTAGAGAGTGGGCAACATATCAAAGCGGGATGAGATGCCACTTTCGAATATCATAGAACTGGAAATATTTGATGCATGGGGCTTAGATTTTATGGGACCATTCCCATCTTCCTTAGGTAACACATACATACTGTTTTGAGTTGATTATGTTTCAAAGTGGGTTGAAGCCGTATCTACTCCAACCAATGATGGCAAGGTGGTGCAAAGATTTATCAAGAAGATTTTCACTAGATTTGGTGTAATATCCCGCTCCCATACTAGAGTTAGAACCCTAAAATACTTTACATGTGAGATCAAAGAAAGATTAAGAAAAATGCATTTTCATGCTCATGCATAATGTTAGCATACACGCACGTGAATTTGAATTTTTGCACACATTAAAATGACTGTACATGCATTCATTGACATATTCCAGGTATAATTGATCTATAAATGTGATTATATTTGAAATTGTGAATTATATGTGTTAAAAATTGATTTGGAGAGTATATGTATTGACTCAGTATTTTTGGTGAAAAGATGATAATTTTCTAGAATTTAAGGGTATTTTTGGACTAGAAAAATGCCATGTAGCAAAACAATTGATAAATGGCAGTAGAAATAAGAGTCAAATAGCAATGTAAATTTATATAAATGATATTGGGATTTAATGACAAGTACCATTGAAAATTGGGTTGAAAATTGGAGATAAATAGACTAACTTATTAAAAGACCAAAATGGGACTATAGGAAAGTGACAAGTGTCACTACCACTCACTATTTACTATTCTTTTACCTAAATTAAAGACCATATTGTGGTCTCTCACTTGTCATTTTTGACACTTGCTTCTTTTCTTCATTTTATTCATTTGCTCTCATCTTCTCATTCTTCTATTCATCTACAAAACTCTTACCACCCTCATCATGTTGATTTTTGTAAAACTCTTTCACTTTGTTTCTTCAAGATCTGTTGTCTTCTCCATCTTGTTACTAAAAGACCTAAACCTTCTACCTTGAATGATGATGATAATTCTGTATGTTGGAGAAGCTAGGGTTAAGAGTGATTTGAAGATCTTGAAGCTTAAACAAGTAAGTAGTATGTTATTCTTCTTGATATGTTGAGTGAAACATGCATGATGATAGAACATGATCTTGGAGTAAAACATATGTGCAGAAAATTGATGATTAATAGGTACATGTATATGTTCTGTTTTTGGGTTAATGATCAAATATAGATCATGATTTGTTTGCAAATGATATTGAGCTAAAATGGGAGTAGGAATGAAGAGGAAATAATGGGGACGTAAGCCAGAAATGATAGACTAAGAAAAAGAGGTGATCTAAGATGAAAATAATGATGAAGGTTGCTGGAAAATGTGTAGATGCAGTGTTGTCACTGAACATGCATCTGTATTTTAGCCATATCTTAATCTGTAGACATTCAAATGGGATGATTTTAATTTTTTATTAGACTAGAGAAATGTGGCTATATTTTTCATGAAGAAATTGAAATTTAATTCTATCTCTGAGAGTTTAAAATTTAACTTGAAGTCGAGTTTCAGAAGAATGTTTTGCCTAAACCTTCATATTCTTTATCAAAATGACCGTGTAAAATTAACCCGAAAGTCTGTTTTGGGAAGAGCTGGAAGAAGTTGGAATAAAAGGTAGTACATGATCATGACTCTAAGGTCATGAAGGGGTTGCACGATCGTGCACAAGCACAATCGTGACATAGGAAGGTCAATTGGAAATGTAAGGCATACTGATAGTTGACAGTTTCAAACATTCTTCATTCTTTTGACCATAACTTCTTCTCCTGACCTCCAAATGACATGAGATTTGAACCAACAGACTCGAAACACATTTTTCTACATCTAAGACAAAAATTATATCCATCGAAAGAGATTTATTGATTAAATTGGGATGAAAATAATGAACAATTCTGGAAATTCAAAACTAGAGTATTTTTCATTGAACATGCTTCGGTATTATGACAATATATTGACCTGGAATTATCCAAATGGAATGATTAATGATTTAAATTAAACTAGAGACATAGGGCTACAATTGTTTTGAAGAAATTAAATTTCAATTCTATCTACAGAATTCCAGAATCTGGCTTGAAGTTTAGTACAAAATATTGTTATAATTTAAGAATAGTCTGAATTATTTGGAGTATAAATTTAAGAATACTAAATTAAATTGTATGATCTTGGTGTCATTAGAAACTTAAGAGATAGGAAAATAATTTTCTAAAAGAAAGTGTTCTCAAATTACTCCATTTTTGTGGTCAGAAAGAACATACAAAGTTGACCCAAAAGTATATTTTAGGAAAAATCTGAATTGACCAAATGAGTTATGAATTTTGATTCTACTGGTTTTACTGAGGTATAAACCATAAGTATGAATGATACTTATGTGAGTTTGGAAATGTGAATGTTTACATGATGAGAATAATGAAACGATGCCCGAGATTGTCATTGAGTCTGCATTGTACATATTCCATATACACATTTCTGCCTAAAGGAATACTTATAATTGTGCAATTATTAACGTGTGGGCAACATGTGTATTATATAATTTTGATGTGTAGGATAAACGTCCACATTCAGACGTTTCCAGATCATGGAAGCTAAGGCTAATATGGAGTGTACTGTGAGTCGACCTAGATGGTCTCATTTTTTTGTTTGTTCTGATTTTATTTCTGCATTGAATGACTACAGATATGATGGTCTCCTTGTTTGTGAATATGAAAGAAATATGTGTTCAACTTATTTGTTGAATTCCGAACCAAGATCTGATGATGAATATGAAAGTGATTATGAATCCAAAATCATGTGATTGATTGAAAATATAAGAATGTGATGTATTCTATTTCATGAATGCATGAAAGATAAAGGCAGTTGTGATCGGAGTCTCCACCGAAAAAGAGCTTAAAGCTCATAAAGTGAAAAAGAGCCTCGGGCTTAGTTGTAAATGTACCCGGTATCCACTAAGGGATATGGGACATTATCCGATACAGCTCGGTATCCACTAAGGGAAATGAGCTAGTAAATAGGCACTCGGTCATAACATAGTAATAAATGAAAGTGAGTCTCATGTGCATTGCATTATAAGTGATATGTGTATTTTTAAATGATTGAAATGATCGATTTGACTGCTCTGAATGTGATGCTATATGTTAAATGAAGTGATATAAATTATGTGAAAATATGATATGATGTGTTATGTGATTGAGTGAGCCATCGAGGATAGTCACTCACTGAGTTTGCAAAAACTCAACTAAAATTTGTAATATTTTTTCCAGGCTCAGAAGAGTTACCCCATTAGGAAAACGAGAGTATACCTACTACATTCAAGTAAGAGATAAAGGGCGGGATCAGTTCGCGTCTGCATTTGTTTTTCTTGTTTTTGTATCAAATTATGTATTCTGTAATTTCTGTATAATGTGTATTCGAATATTTCTGTATGTAATAACTTATGAAATTGGAAATGTTTTGTAAATGAGATTGATCAAAGTGTAATAATAATTGTGATTTCGAGTTTTATGAAATAAAAGATGGGCCCAAATTTGATTATTGATTTTCACGTACGCGTGCGATAATTTTGAAAAATTTGTACTAAGTTTCGAGTGTCTGACAGTTTGACTACTCTAGGATGTCACTCTTGTGGGGTATGTACTCGGACATTACTCAGGATGTCGGGTATGTGTCTTGCGAGGGTGGGGTGCTACGTTTGGAGTGCCTAAAATGATAATCAGTGATGCATGGAGTCATTTTTATAACAAACCCTTTGAAGCTTTATTGAAAAGATATAATGTGCATCATCGAGTGGCGACACGAGTGGCTAAGTGGAAGTGGTGAATAGAGAATTAAAGAAGGTTTTGGAGAAACTAGTGAGCACTTCAAGGAAATATTGGGCTTTGAAGTTAGAAGATGCACTTTGGGCATATAGAACAGCCTTCAGGACACCTATAGGTACTACTCTTTATAGACTTGTGTATGGCAAGGCTTACCATTTACCTTTGGAGTTGGAGCATAGAGCCTATTGGGCAATTCAAAAATTAAATATGGATTGGAAGCTTACGGGTGAGAAGAGATTGTTACAACTTGATGAATTGGAAGAGTTGAGATTTGAAGCTTATGAAAATGCTAAGTTATACAAAGAAAGAGCAAAAAAGTGGCATGCTGCTCACATTAAAAAAGGAGTTTAAAAGTGGGGACTTGGTGTTTTTATTCAATTCATGACTTCAGTTATTTCCTGGAAAGCTCAAGTCAAGATGGAGTGGACCCTTTAAGGTCCTTCAAGTGTTTCCCAATAGAGCTTTGGAGTTGGAAAACGTCTAGGATGAAGCATTCAAGGTCAATGGGAATAGGTGCAAGCTATACTATGGAGGGATATACTCACAAGAAAGGGAAATCATCTCTTTCCTTTCTTCCACTCTTTCATGAATGCATGTGGAATAGTCAAACTAATGACCTTAACTTAGCAAGTTTACCTTTCTTTTGTTTGTCTTTGTTTACTTGTTTGTTTGATTTGTTTGGTTTTGATTATGTTTGGTTTGAGTTTGCTATGATGTGGGTTTTGTTTGAATTTTAACTTGTTTTCTCTTTAAATTTCTTGTTGGTTGGGTGATTTTGATGTATTTATAGGTATTTTGAATGTTGGGAATGCATGCTAAGCTTAGAAGAGGGCTAAAAGGTGGAAAATCAAGATTGGGTGTTCGTATAGTGGCCATGATCGTGGGAATGGGCCTGTTTCCCACGATTGTGGGAAAACTCTTTAGAAAGTTTCTGGAACCTTAACTCATGATTATGGGAAGCACAGGGATTCCCACAATCATGGGATCCCCATCCTGAAGAATTTTTAAAAAACCCCTCCTTTTTTCTTATTTCTTATTTCTTCATCTTTTTACATTCTCTCACTCTAAAACTTGAAACCCACGCTCCCAAACCTCATAAATCAATCTTGGTGTTTTCTCCACTTTTTCCATCATTATTCACTCCCTTAACACTTATTTCACATTATCCACTCAGGAATCTAAGGATTTGATAAGTTTTTCTCTCCTTTATCAAAAACATACTAATCTTTCTCTTCACTCTTTTTGCAAGTTTTTTCTCCTTAAATGGCTTCAAGGAAGCTTCTAACATGTAAGGCAACTGACCAACTGCACCTCCAAGTCTCCAGAGAAGGTAAACATGATATGGCGACCAGTTTTTGTGTCTCATTCCCTATTGTTTTGGAAGAAGAAGGTATAAGATTCCGGCATTTTAAGGATAGAAAGTTATTGCCTCCTAAATACTTTGATTTTAACCTGTTAGAAACTCTAGGACTAAAGCGTAACATTAAAAGGTTGGCTACAAATATTGGTTGGGGTCATTTAATTCATAGTGATGTATTGATATACCCCATAATGAATATAGAATTTTTCACCACTATGTGCTACAATACTAAAATGGACACATTTTGGTTTAAGATAGGTGGCCATGCATATGGGCTAGATTATACTATCATTTGTGCACTCTTTGAATTGTCTAACACCAAAGTTTTGGATGACCATAATGATTTTAATGTGGAAGATTATTGGAAGATCCTTATGGGTGAAAACACTTTTGACTCTAGGAATGCACCCAACATTTTGATTCGTAGGACCGAGCACTTACTTCTTCACAAGTTTATGTGCCTAATTGTTTTTAACAAAATTGAAAGCAATAAGTGTTCGACTAAGGAATTTTTCTTGCTTTGGTGCATGGATCATAAAATTAAAGTGAACACCCCTTATCGTGTTTTTCGATCTATTGTGGGTTTTATTATTAAGAAAAGCTCATATTTTAGCATTACCTACATTGTTACTACTTTGGCTTTGCACTACAATCTTGATGTGGATGGTGTGTGCATAGCTAGACCTGATATGTTTGATATACCTTATTTGAGATGCTCTGAAATGTTGGAACCCCATTCTATGAAGCTCTAAAATCCTCAGATGCACATTACTGTTAAGAACAGGAAGGGCAAGGATGCAGCAACGTCTCAACCATCCTCTTCTCAGGAGCTCCTAGAGCCCCAAGAAGAAGCAGTTGAAAACAAACCAACCATAGCAGTTGATGTCGACAAGTTCTAGCAAATCCTTAACCAAATGGCCGAAAGCCATCAACAAATGACATTGTAAATTAATGAGATTGGCACCCAGATGAGGTAAGTGCATAAGGAGTAGTGGTACATAAAAAAGAAATTCCTCAATTTCATCTAGATGAAGAACACTGAAGTCCCTTCCTCGGCGCCTTTGCCACCACAATCTCCATGAAGCTTTCCTACCTTCTAATTTTTACGTTGATTTATTTACCTTGTTAGTTGTTTTACTTTCTTGTTTGTTTTATGTTGTGTTTTGTGTTTTGATTTCCTTTTGTGATTGCCTTGTCACATTGAGGATAATATGTTGTCTAAGTGTGGGGAGGAGACATTTGCTATGTCAATTGCATTGTTTTATTTTGTTTTAGTCACTGTTTGCATTTTGTTAATTAGGATGCATGTTTTAGGCATATTAGGTAGTTGTTTTATGTTGTTTTGTGTTAGCAATAGAACTACACTTGAATCATTTTGATTTGTTTTTCCATGAGATTCTGTCATGCTAGTTGGAATAAGATTGAATGTATGCTTGAATTCGGATCACGCTACTTGAGTAGAGAGTGAACCATATTGAGTAATGAAAAGTAGTTGGTTGCATAAGCTTACTCAGAATTTGACACTTGAGTAATGAGATAGTGTAGAGATGCATAATGAATTTTCATTTGAGGTAGTGTGAGAATTGAGCCTATATGACTCCATCTATAGTCATTTTATTTCCTTGTTTGTGTGATGCTTCCTTAGGTTATTACCTTTAGAACTTGCTTTGAATTGGTTTGAGTCTACTAGATGCATGCTTAATAGAGATAATTAAGGCCCTTTTTTGTATTAACCTTTGGATTAAATGATCTACCTTTTATTATCCCTTACTACCCCCGTTGAGCCTTAACTCTTTTATGTCTTGAAACAATCCACATTTAAAAACCCAAAACCTCATTAGCCTACCCATTTAGAAACTTAGCAGAGTATTAAATGATGCATTAGTCTAGAAAAAAAACAATGAACAAAATGACATCTAAATACAATGTGATCTAAGAGTAGAAGTATCACTCAACTCATCTCAAAAAAGAAGGAACGACATTTTAGTAGCATCAATAAGTGCAGAGTAGTATTATATTTACATTTGTGTATCTCAACCCTTACCACATTACAACCCGAAGCAAGTCCTTTTGATATATTTATCCATGTAATCATTATAGAGGAGAATTGGTGTATTAGTGAGCCAATGGTAGTGTAGTTTCCTATAGGGAGCTTGAGCGAAATACTAACCATCAAACACTTGAGAGAAATAAGTGAAACCGCGAGGAAGATTCCTTTTGCATTTATACTTATTTTTAAGTGATGGTTCCATAAGTTAAGTTTGCTTATGTACACTAAGGAAAAGTAGTCATAATATGTGTAGTAGCTTGACATTTAAGTTAGCCAAACTTTGAGGGATTGTATGCTTTGATATTTGTGAAAATGAAGCGATGTAATTGATTGGTTATGTTTGATTTTGTTTGAGGATAAGTAAAGATTTAAGTGTGGGGAAGTTGATAGTTGTGCATTAGTGTGTGTGTTTTTTAAAGTATTTGACATGTGTTTCTTGTATAACAAGTTATTATTGTTATGTTTTAGGACTTATTTTATGTGTTTTTGTTTAGTTTGATCTTCATGGTTGTTCTTTTATGTTTGATGTTGGTTTAAGGTAAAAATTGATCATTTTGGTGTAGGAATGGAGGGTGGCCACCTTTGTGATTAAGCTAGGGACCAAGAGAGGAGAAGAGAAGTGGAGGAGCTATAGAACAAGAACCCACGATTGTGGGATTCATGCTAATCACCACGATCGTGAGAACTGGAGTCAGGAAAAACACACGGGTTTCACTTAGTTTTAGGGTTTTTGTGACTTTTCTTGTCGTATATAAAGGCACAAATCCTTAGGGCTATGATGTGATGGGAGAACCTGCCTCCTTGAGCTAAAAAATAAATTTAGAGCTTAGAGAGAGGTAGAGAATCAAAATTTCCATTCCAAATAAGGCAAAGAGCACACCAACTCCATATTTTCTAGATTTGGGAAAAGAAGGGGAGGAGCTTGTTTCTTCTAGTTTTTATTCTTTTTTCTCTCCTATCATCTTTATGATGAATTTTTTGTTGTTGGGGATGTTAATGTCATTATCAGTGGATGAGTTATTTGTAGAGATTACTTTTGAACTACTTGTTGAACTCTTACTTTGTTGATTTGAATGAATGATGCTTTTGATGAATGTTGAGCTTATACCTTGCAATATATTGAGAAATTTAGTTGGATAAATTACGTAGGGCTGTACAATGAGAAATAATACTCTATAGATCTACATTCATCAAGTTAATTGATTATTTAGAGAGAGATCTTGGCTAATTAGTTGATTACTCATGGGATAACTTAATAACTAGTTGAATTGGTGGACTGATTTTGTAAATTGAGAGATTTCTTAATCATTTCCATTTAATTTGGCTAGGGACAATTAATTACACCTTGAGAGATGGTAGTTAATACATTAGGACATCTTAGGTGAGGCACAATTTAATTAACAAGGTAGGAGGGAGATAAGATAGGAAAAATGTGATCTCTAATTGTTAAATCTAGTACTCCCAGTTTCTGCACTTTTGTTTTATCATTTGTTCATTGTTAGTTGTTTGCTTTAATTTAATTTTTTCAGTTTATATTCATTAAAATTGGTTCTCAAATGAAGCAGCCTGAATTAAGTAGCGTCTAAACACAATCTCTGAGGGATTGATATATGTTCTTTACTACAAGTTACATCCCGTATATTTTCGGTTTTGAGCATAAAACTAGTGAATTGGTTTTGCAATCAACAATATACTAATCAAAAATAGAGAAAATTTTTGGTTTATTATAATAATGATGTTTCTAATATGGTAAAAAAAAAGTACACAAATTTTATATAAATTATTTTCTGAAATTATAGAATGAGTTAAATAATGTAGCTAATTATGTGTTACTGGAATGTTTATGGCAATCAAACTATAAGTATATATATTAGTCTCCATATACTTTATAAATGTCATTTTAAAAGATAATGGTAGTATGAACTATATTTCTAATTAATTCATATGCATCTAAAATTAAAATTTTTGTGCATAATCATCTTATATCTTAGGTAAGAAAGTAAGAAAATTGGTTTGAAATTGTGTGTCCTATTGTAACTAGATTTGCAACTATATTTATAACTTAAAAAAATGGTTATGATCATAAAGAAGAGCTTCAAAACTTATTGACAAGTAAACACTTCTTAATCCATAAGTTATCAAAGAGTATAAAAGGAAAATAGTATAATATTATTATCCTGGATACTAACTTTTGGGATGTATGCTTTAATTACTATGAAGATTATGACTCCACTTATAAGGTTATTGAGGATGTCGGCTCAAATATAAAGCCATCTCTGGCTTATATATATGCATAAAGTTTGCAAGATAATTATGAATATTTTTAAAGAGAAGAAGAAATTATAGAAGCTTTTTGCAGATATGCTTAACTGGAAATGAGATAAGCATCTTACTCAAAAGAACTATTTTGACAACTTACTTTGTCAATTTTTATTTTTTATATAGTGAAGATGTATGTACAAATGATAATATTATATGTAATCTTTTTAATGTGATTTGAATGCAAAGGCATAAATTAAAGGCAACAGATAAAATTCAATTTTATCATTGAAGGTTGAGGAAGGTTCGCTAGACCATTTGCAAGGAGAGAACTTGTAACGAAAAAGATGCAGTTTAGTAAGTTTTCGTAACTTTAGATTCATTCTTTACTTATTAATATCATATTTTGAATTTTTTAATAGAACTCTTACTTTAAAATAGAGATAAGTGGTTGAGATTGTTTAATAAAGTGTTCAAATATTCAAAAAAACTTATTATTATATTACTCAATCAAACAATCTCAATATAAGGTTGTGACTATAATTAAAGTGCTTTTGAATGTATTCATACGAATATACGAAATCATTTAGAACAATAGATCCAATGTCGTTATTTACATTATCTATAATATGGGTATGAATAATAGTTTTTTTAATTAAATTTTAACTTCTAAAGTGATTTTATTTTTTATTAATTTTTTAATTATATTTTAGAGTAAACTAAGAAGAGCATATATGATCAAGTTGATATTGATCACATTGACTGTGCTGATTTTTGTAAAAGAATCATTGCTTCATCTTTACAGTGAACTTGAAAGAGCGATTTATGAAGAAAATATTTTTTATAACAAATAAATTAATAACATCTATCAATGGTCATTTATTTTCTTATTTTAAATATATTTAAAAATA
>JANIHZ010000209.1:25019084-25030698 GCA_027478365.1 Erythroxylum rufum | reverse complement strand
GTATGATATATTATAATAAAAATAATTTAATAAATTACTAATTTATAATTTATTTAATTATAATAGAAAATGTTGATTTAGATACTTTGTATGAAAGTTTGGTTTATGAGTCTTTAAATAGTATTAAAAAATTTAGAATTTTTGAAAGTGATGAGACATGACTTCTTTCATAAACACAATTTTAATCATTACTATTAATTTATGATATGTATATTATATTCAATTTTATTTAGAATTATTAGAATTAGTTGATTATACATTTAATATTTTATTTTTATGTCAATAAAATCTTTAATTTTATATTATATTTTTGCTCATTCTTATAGTTTATACTTTTATTCATTATATACTGGTTTCATGATGGTTTGGTCTTTAAACTTTAAACCTCTCTTTTTATTGATTTAATGTGCAATCTAATTTTTAAAACTTTAGACAAAATAGTAATTAAAAGCATAGTTTACATAAATAGACGATACTTTTAGATTTATGACAACGAAAAGCCATAGGATTCATTTTGATAAAAACTTAGTCAACAATAGATTGAACTAGTGTGATCTATATTGTGAACCAATAAATTATGTCAAACCAAATAGATGAGGCAAATAGGTTGATACGACACATCGGGATGAAGCAGTTTGGCACAAACTTAGAAGAACATGTGGCAACTATAAAATCTCGTATGTTTGAGTGATAATTGGAACAATATGTTAGGTAATGATTGGAACACGTGATGTATCATAACTTTACCTAATTTTTAGTATTCAAAATCCTTCGTAATCTTATCTTAATATGCTTAAATTCAATTTTTAATAAAATGATTGAACCTTAATCCACATTTGAAAAGTTTGAAATAAATGAGCAAAATTAGCAATTATCAAGGAAATTAAGGAGATTTGAGCTAACAAAACATTTTATTTTACAGATTGAGATAAGATTTTAGGAATCAAAGTGAAACCTGAAAAAAAAGTCTACATAATCATTGGTGTGGGCACACTCATTGCAAAGTGCAATTTTCATACTTTGAATCTACAAAAAAAAAAATGTTTAAAGTGATTTAAAACGTTTTCTATGTCAAATTTGGGTGAAAATCAATCAATTTATGATTTGGTGGATCCAAAAAAAATCACAACTACAAGATTTCCATATAGCTTTCAATAGCTATAAATACAACCAAGGTGTGAAGGAGCAAAACATCCATTTTCTAGCTTCTTAAAGTCATCTTTTTCCTCCTTTCTTTAGTAAATATTAGAGTAGTCTTTCTTTAGATACTATTTATAGAAATGACTATTATTGGCTAAGTCTTTTATTCTTGATTGAAGGAAGTGGAAGCCCTTTTGGAACTTTGAAGATTGAGAAACAATTGGGTCTTATAGTGAAGTATTTCATTTAATCATGTATTGAATTGCTTTTAAATGCTTTTATTATGATTATTTTAAATTGACTTCTAATGCATGTGATTAGTTTATTGTTTGAGATAATCATTTATTGGATTAAAATTTGAATACATAAAATTTCGATTCTTTTAATCATTTATAACCACTAGGAGTTTTAATTTATTGTGTCAAAAATTATACTTTTAGAACATTCAACTAGATTAAATGCATATCATATTAAATATATGAATTATGAAATAATTATTTTGTGCTAATAATCAATCGTGGTTCCAATAATAGAAGTAATTATAGATCAAGGTTTGTTCTATTGAAAACCCTCATTCTATTACTTCCTTTATTTTCTTTATTGCAAACTTGATCAACCTCCTTTTATTAATTATTTTCTTTGGTAATGATTGGAAAACAAGAATTCCTTATAGGATTAACTCCTACTTTCCACTATTACATTTGTTTAATTATAAGAATTTAGGAATTAATTTGGGGTTAAAAATGATTCCTCGTGAGATTGACTCCTACTTCTCTTTATTACATTTCTTAAACAAATTGTAAAAATTTAGAAATTAATTTAGGGTATAAACGATAGACCATTAATATGTGTCAAATAATGATTATGGAATGTTAAAGATTTATTGGGACAAATTTATACGCTCTAATTGATTGATGTAATACTATTATTGAGAAATGTGCCTAAATGTTACTATAACGTGTGTTAGACTATATCACATAAAGCACGTAAATCTTTAGATATAACTTTTCGACATCACATAAAGGAGTGTATTGTAACTTCAGACATACTTTATTTCCTTTTGTCGATCTCTTATGAAAAATATGATGATACAATCAAATGAATGATCGATTTGATAAATAAAATAGAAATGCCTAATTGCAACAGATAATAAAAGACGATAACGGAAAGCAATAATTTTTTTTGCATCATATGTTATGTGATTTATATACAACAAGAAACTCTTATTTATATAATAATATCTAATTTTAATTAAAAAATCCCAAAACTTAGTTAATTTTGTAATTATAGCCCGAACTTTAAATAGTGACAATAAAATGCGCAAAATTTCAAAATTTTCAATTCTAGTCTGATGTTAATTTTTTGTTAAGTTTACTGATATGACATGTCACATGTCCAAAAATCCTTATTATTAATATATGTTAGCAGTAGTTAAGAGAACAAATCCTGATTAATGGAACGGAGTCATTTAATCATATAAGTAAACGATGTAGTTTTTTTAAATGACCTAACCTCCTTCATTTATAAATACAATCAGAGAGAAAAATAACGAAGGGTGTGAGGGTTCACAATCAAAAACATAGTCATTTACTTATGTGAATAAAAGTCATTATTTTTCAGTAATTAGGATATGTTTTGTTAATTACTGTTGATGTGTACTAATAATAAGGGTTTCTATACATGTGGTATGTCACGTCAGCAAACTTAACAAATAAAATAACATCGGGATAGAATTAAAAAATTGAAAGTTTGAGTATTTTATTGCCACTTTTTAAAGTTCGGGCTATAATTATAAAATTGATCAAAGTTTGAGATTATTTGTAATTAACCTAAGATCTAATAATAAGAGAAAATCAAAGAATCAAAGGATTGTTACAACTAGAGCTATTATTTATGTCCTTTCATCGTGACTCTGGGCATAAGAGAGATACTAATTTGGTTGAGTTCCTACACATTGCCCAGTCTAAGCTTTGTCTTGCTAGACTAGAACTTTCCCTATGTGTATAGACATCACTAGCAATAATTCTCCAATATTTTCCGTACAAAGTCCTTGCCTGTTACATTTTATGCGCCTTTTAATAAGTCTCTGCTAGAAAATAACGACAGGATCCAATCCCAATCACAGCAGAATAATCATAAAACTTTTTCATATTTTAATTTCCAAAAAATTAAGATGACTTTAATTCTATAAAATAATTAACAATTAAATCATAATATGTATCTTATTTTAAAGCTTGATCGTATTCTTATCGTATCCCTTGAACCGTTTCGACCGATCTATCTCAACCATTGTAGCCGAACAAGTATTTGGTCTCTAGGCTTATTTATAATAAGTTTTGGATGTTTTAGTAATTTAATTGAAATTAAATTATAATTTTAATTAGAATTACAAATAATTCTAGCTAAATACCAGTTATGCCCAAATAAGATACAATATCTCATATTGATCCTTATTTATTAAATAACTCATATGATTAAAACTATCTTTGCTCTCTTCAGTCCGTTCTTTATGTATAACCCACTAGGTTCTTAAATATATCAGAAAAAATTTTAAATTATAATTCTATTTCATAATTAGAATTAGAAAAATTAAAATCCTATTAATTTATCTTTAATTATCCAATTAAGCAATTTATAACTTCGTAACTCTTACAAAGAGGTTTAAGCAAGAAGTAGTGCTAGCTCTATTAGAGCTTAAACATGTTTACAACAAGTTTTGGATAGTTTAGTAATTTAATTTAATTTAATTATATTTTCAATTAAAACTTAATTAGAATAAAAATAATTCTAATTAAATACTAATTATGCCCAAATAAGATATAATATCTCATATTGATCCTTATTAAATATCTCATATTTAATTACAAAGTTTCTTAAACTTTACAATCAAGTCTAACTTAATTAAAATATCTTTGCTCTCTTTAACCCATTCTTTATGTGACACCAATTAGCTTCCCAAAATATATTGATAATGGATACAACCCTAAATCATATTAGGATTAGATAAATTAAACTCTTTTCATTTATCTTTAATTCCTTAATTAAACAATTTATTTTCATATATCAAGATTGGCGTTTAACAACATATCATAACCACTCAAATATTTAGGAATGTCAAAGCAATTTTGATTAACCTGTTTGTGCATAATTTTTTTGTATAATTCAATCCTTTCATTATATAATGTTTCGATTAGATATAAAGTATGGAATTAACATCTACTCAAATTTGAGTCTAATCATATTAGTTCTCCGCCATTAGCTAGTGATTTAATTAATGACATTTATAAACTGTTTACAAAATGTCATTTTAACTTAGACAAGGATTTCCCAAATCAATACTAATCGGGAACAACAGAACATTCTCCCTAATTACTTTAAGTTGATGAATCATGTCTTGATCACTCAACCACCTCTATATAGTTTATACTACATGCAATGACTGCCGACTGAACTACCTATAATTAGAATAGGTCATAAGTAGTATCAAAACATAGGAATTTTTATAGAAGATAAATTTGGAGACCTTAAGTCAAATGATCACTTATACAATCATCACAATGAGAATTTCCATAGACATACAAGTAATGCTCCAAATATATCTCATATTGAGTCAGTTTAATGAACTTGTTCTCTAACAAACACTCATAGTTTTAAGTATCTCCGTACTTTAGTCTATGAGATCGACTACTTCATTCATAAGGAAAAATAAAACATGTTATAGTCTTTTTACATCTTATTAATGTCTTGTCTTAATAGAATAATGACTAGGAATAATTTAAAGATAATACATAAATGCAATATGAATCTCATAATTATAATCTCATTATAATTTCATTTGCAATGTATAATTATCCCATGGAATTTATCATATACATATGAACATATACAAGATAAGGAATGTTTTTAAATAATTATCACTAAACTAAAACCAAATCAATTGGCTGTAGGGCATAAACTAACAATCTCCCACTTGAACTAAGCCAATTGTTTAAATATCATATACCATATCACCATATGACGATCATGCTACTACTGAGGTAGTGGCTTAATGAGAGAATTCTATAAGATTATCTATAGTGAGTATTTGCTTAAATATTACAAATTTCATCTTAATTATCACCATAAGTAAGAAAAATTTCCTAAATACATTGTTGGATATTTGATGTGACCTTAGCTCATTTGATATGCCTAATGTCTCTAATGTTCCACAGTACATTATTGTCTTGAACAATTCAAGGAACTATATCAAGTTCACTAAAGAACTTATAATCCAATTAATCATCTCCACTAAATGAAAAATGTATTATGGCTTAATTAACAACCATTGCTACATTGGAACCTTTCAAATCTTGAATGATATTGTTTTTAAGAAAAATTTACCTTAATTAACATTTACTTCTAGAGTAATATCCTTATCATGTTGAACTCAAACAAAAACTCATATTTAGAGTAATGGATATCTTTAATACTTCATAAGAATCATATATCTCAAACACTAAACATCTTTAGTACATTATCCATGTACTTGAAGTTAGAATAGGTAAACAACTTCCAATCTATCTCTATAGATCTAATTCCCATAATTAAGTTATTACCTTTTCATATTTAACTAGAGTTGTTCTTGGAAAATTATAATTTCAATAATTAAAGATTACAATTATTGTTCTATATGAGCAATATGCCTTTACATACTCCCACTAAGAGGACAATTGTACTCCTACTAACCTTCTTGTAGAAATGATAAATTCACAATAATCTTTAAGATAAATTAAAACTCTTTGAATTTATCATGAAAGTGAATCTTTCAATATCTCATAGCCTTTCAACTATACATCAAATGTATTAATTGTAGCACCCCACTCTTACAAGACACATACCCGACATTCTGAAGGATATCTGAGTATGTACCCCACAAGGGTGGCATGCTAGAGTAGCCACGTCATTAATTTAATCATGGCATCATAATTTAAAATGTAATTATCACAATATTTAAAAACTCAATTCCTTATTTTCATTTCATAAAACCAATATACATTGTAGCATTACATACTTCGCCCTTATATACAATATCAAACAGCTATCAGAGTTTACAACTCCATTACAAAAATATGCTACATGTTACAAGAATGAGGAACTATAAAAAATTCTATATTACCAAAAATGCTACATGCTACAAAAATGAGGAACTATACAAAATTCTATCTAAATCCTTCAGTCATAGCAGACCAAACTTTGAACCATGTCTTCTTTCCAAAATCAGTACTAGTTCTCTTCTAAATTGACTTAGAAGCTATACCGTCTCTCTCAAACCTGAAAAGTTAATGTGCAATTTTCGGTGAGTTTTGCGAACTCTGTGAGTTAATCATCCTCGATGGTTCGCTCATATCACATAACACACAATTTATGCAATCATATAGTTCATATCATTTCAAGTATCATAATATAGCAACACAAAACACCTTGTACACAATTTTCACGTTTCTTATTCAACATAATTCAATAATACATTACAATCATTCAATTCGTAGATACATCAAGTGTATATACAATACTCATGAGACTCATATTCGTTTATTTCGTTGCTGTGACCGAGTGCCTTTTTCACTGTCCCGTATCTGTTGTGGATACCAGGCTCACTAATACTATTCCTTATCCGTTGGGGATACATGGCTCATTTTACATATTGAGCCAGAGGCTCTTAGCACATTCTGAGCTTTAAGCTCTTTTTACTGGTGACTTCGGTGACAACTGCCTTTATCTTTCATGCATTTATGTAATGCAATGCACCACACATATTCAACCAATCATTGTGTTCAGTCAATCATATTCATAATCTCATTCACATTCGTCATCAGACCTTGGTCTGACATTCAAAATTTAAGTTGAGAAATCACATATTCAGTCAAATTCACATTCAATGAGCACTTCCGATGTTATTCATGCATCAAACACCTGGGCATTCAATTTCTGGAATTAGTACATACACATCACATAATAATTCAAATAAACAAATAATCATACGAGACCATCTAGGTTACTCACAGCTTGCTCTAGATAGCTATTGCCTCGAAGTCTTGGCAATGTCTGGATGTTGTTGCTCTAATTGCTCTTCTATATCATGCAACACACATTTACACACATCACAACTTTGAACAATTATCTAAGTACTAATTTATGCACATATGTAAATATAGATTATGTACAATGCATGCTCAATGACAATCCTGGGTGTGTTTCCTTTATTCACATCTCATGATCATTTATACTTCAAAACTCATAAATGTCTAATTTAAACTTAGGTTTACACTTTAATAATACAAATTTATTCTAAGTCCATCACTCAATCATGCACTAAGGTTCATGGCTCAATACACTTGATTATTATAATATCATCAATCAATCATTTACTAACCCTTTCCTAGTGAATTCAGATGACAACGAATTCTAGCAGAGAGAAAGGAAAATGTGTGAGGAGCTTGTGGTTCAAATTTCAAGTCAATTGGAGGTCCAGAGAAGGAGTTATGGTCAAAAGAGTGAAGAGTGTTGAAAGTTGTCAAACAACAGTGCACCTTCTCTGTCACGATTGTGCTTGTCCACGATCATGCACTACCTGATGTTTCCTCTCTGCCACAATAATGCTTGTGCACGATCGTGCACCACCTGATGATCCCTTATTCAAGCATCAATCCATCTTTTCTCAAAACAAATTTTTGGATCAATATTGTATGGCCATTTTGACTAAAAAATGGGGTATCTAGGCAATAAATTCTTCTAAAAAAATGTTCCATTATGTCTTAAGTTTCTAAAGACACTAACTGCATGCATTTTGGTTCAGTATTCTACAAGTTATACCTAAAATACTATAGACTATTTCCAAACCATGATAGCACACTCTACTCAACTTCAAGCCAAATTTTGAAGCCCTTAAAGACAAAATTCAAATTTAATTCCTTCATGAAAAATATAACAATATGCCTCTAGTTCAATCTAAACTTAAAATCATCCCATGGGGGTATGTATAGATCAAGATATGGATAAAATATAGATGTATGTTCAGTGAAAACACTCCATCTAACATATTCCAACAAACTTCATCATCATTTTCATCGTAGTTCATCTCTTTTGCTTCATCTACCATTTCTAGCTTATTTCCTCATTATTTCGTACTCATTCCTACTTCCATTTCAGCTCAATTTCTATCACAAACAAATCATATGCTATGTTTGATCATAATACAAAAAATAGAACATCTACATACATATATATTCATCACTAGATTTCTGCACATGCTTAACTCTAATCTCACAATCATTTCATTTCTAACTATCACGTTAATTCTTACCATTTTAAGACACCATATTACTTCCTTTCTTTAGCTCTAGACTCATTTTAGTTCATCTCCAAAACACCCACAGAGATCCACGTTAATAAACATTTAAAACAAAACATAAAAAATCCTTTTACCTATCAATTTTTTCTGCATCTTTTTCCTACAACTTTTTTGATGATCTTTCTATTTCAAACTCATCTCTACAATAACTTATGAAAGGTTAATCGTCTTATATGCAGAAACAAGACATTTATATGCACATTTCATCACTCATTATTCACACATATAATTTCATAATCAAGTCATCAATCTCAAATTACTCATCATATTAGTTTCATTTAACACTACCCATAATGATAAAAGCATAACTTACTTGATTTCAAAATCTTCAAACTCTTCAAGAACACCAAGAAGCCCTAACTTCTCATACAACCCATGTACAACATCACGGAGGTTGGGAGGTTTAGGTTTTCTTATGGATAATGAAGAAAACAACAAGGTGAGAGTAGTAAGTGAAAGATGAGAGAGCTAGGTTCAACTTGAATAGAGATTGGTGAGAAAATTCGTAAAGAAGGTGAAGAAGAAAGCCATGAAGAAGAAGAAGAAGAAAGCAAGATTCAAGACAATTTAATGGTCTTCTAAGTAATTAAGAGAATCGTGGGATAAAGACATGGCTTGGAAAATGACACTTGTTGATTGCCACACGTCCAATCTCTATAGGTTTAAACTAGGTTCTCTTATTGAGCTAATCCAATCAACTTCAATTTCTACTCCAATAGTCTCCTAATTTTCGATGACACTTGTCAATAAATCCCAAAGTCATTTATCAAAATTTCCACAACCATTTGACTCTTATTTCCAACTACCATTTATCAATTGTCCTACCACTTGGCATTTTTCTTAGTCTAAAAATACCCAAAATTTTAGAAATTTTTTAAATTTCACCAAAAATTCTAAATCAACAATCATTATCACTAAATAAATTTTCAATACATATAATCTACAATTCTCAACACAATCACATTTATAAATCAATTATACCCAAAAAAGTGTCAATGAATGCATGTACAATCATTTTAATGTGTGCAATAATTAATATTTACATGTGTGTGTATGTTATATTATGCATGAGCATGAAATGCACTTTCTAACTTCTCTATAATCTCTCATGTACACTATTTTAGGGTTCTAACCCTTGACATGGGATAACAGGAAGTTACAATTCTCCCCTCCTTAAGAAATTTCGTTCTCAAAATTTTTACCTAATTGTTTGAACAGGTGGGGGTATTGTCTCCTTATCTGCTCCTCTGTTTTCCAAGTTGCTTCCTCACTCGAGTGATTCTTTAAAAGGAATTTCACTAATTAAATTACTCGATTTCTCAACTGTTTTGTTTGATATCCCACTATCTTGATCATGTAGCACCTCACTCCTGCAAGAGATGTACCCAACATATATAGGTGATATCCGAGCCCACGCCCCGTGAGGGCGGCGTGCTAGAACACTCAATCATTCAAAAATCGGTATAAGTTTTTTTTTGAAACCACAAACATAATATGCAAAAATCCATAACCAATTCAGGCTCACTTTCATTCATAAACATTTTCAATCAACACAATACAATCAACAAAATTTTCAATTGCCATTTGGTCCTTCTCACAAATACAAAACACTTTAGTTGTTTCGGAATACAAATTTATACAAAAAGTTGTGGAATATACAATTTAATACAAAATAAAGAAATGTAATGCAAGCGCGAACTAATCCCAACCTCTATTCTTCATTTGTATGTTGTACATATACTTCTGTTTGCCTAACGGGGTATTCTTTTGATCCTGAAAAATATTTGCAAATTTTGGGTGAGTTTTGCGAAATCAGTGAGTAACCATCATCGATGGCTCACTGTAGCATCCCATCATCAATGGGAAGGGTAAAATAGTAATTCGGAGTGGTTAATGAGTGCTTGGAAACGCCTTTACATGTTCATGCATAATACGGCATACACATACACATGCATAGTAAATTTTGCACATGAAAATAACTATACATGAATTCATGACATTTCACGGTATAATTGGTAATAAATGTGATTGTTATTAAAAATGTGATTTGTGTGCATGAAAAATTGAGTTGGAGAGGGTCATTGTGGTTTTCGAATTTTTGAAGAATTTTAGAAAAAAATTTTCTGAAATTTTGGAGATAATTTTTGGACTAGGAAAAATGCCAAGTGGTGGAATAATTGGTGAATAGTAGTAGAAATAAGAGTCGAATGGAAGTAGAAATTTTAATATGTGACTAGGGGTGAGCATTCGGGTAATTCAGGCTGAATTTTCACTGTTCAGGCCCGGCCTGAATTACCCGAAATTTTTTCCATCTTACCCGGCCCGAACCCGAACTTTCAATTACCTGAACTTACCCGACCCGATTTACCTGAATTACCTATTTACCCAGTACGATTTATCTGAATTACCCGAATTATTCCGACTCGATTTACCCGAATTACCCTAATTACCCTATTTCATAAATCTTTTAAACCTAATTCGGGTAATCGGAATGGCCCGAATTTTTTCAGAGTTACCTGTCCCGGCCCGAAAATAATTCGGGTAATACCCAGGCCGGCCTGAATTACCCAAAATTTAGCATTTGCTTACCCGAATTAATTCGGACTGGGCCGGCCCGAATAATGCTCACCCCTATATGTGACATTTAGATTCAATGACAAGTTTCATTGAAATTTAGGAGAAATTTGGGTTGAAATTTTGAGATAAATAGACTAGCTTTTTAAAAGATCAATTGGAGACATAAAAAAGTGACAAGTGGCATCCACTTATAAAGTTTTTCTCCCAAATTAAAGACCATTTCATGGTCTTTCAATTGCCATTCACGTTACATGCTTCTCTTCTTCATTTTCTCCAATTTTTTTCATCTTTCTGTTCATCACTCACAAAACTCACTCTCACCCTCACCATGTTGATTTTTGTCTCACTCTTCCACCTTGCTTTCTCTTCTTTTGTTCATTAAAAATCCAACTTAAAGCTCACCCCCTCAAGATGATGATGGTCGTGTGTATTGGAGGGAGTTAGAGCTTTTGTGGTTGTTTAGAAGATTGGAAGTTTTGGAAGCTAAAATAGGTAAGAAACATGTTT
>JANIHZ010000209.1:24952211-24962340 GCA_027478365.1 Erythroxylum rufum | reverse complement strand
CGTGATTCTGCTTCTCCCTCAATTTGTGCGTGTATGGTGGTTTTGTCCAATGAATTATCTCTTTGCATGCATGATTTATTCTCTCCACGTGACTTGCGTTATCTATTTTGATTTCATTTAATTGCTTCTGGCTGATTCGCTGTTGGCTGCTTGTGCGATTTTCCTCTTCTGCGGTTGCATCAAAACGCCTGCGTTCTTCACTGGCTGCTGCCCTTGTCTGTTGCGTCCCAGTCTCCACGCCAAGCCCCTTTTGTTGATTTATTTTTCTATAGCTGTTTTAATTCATTCCCATGCGTTGTTGTGCTGTCTAGCTGTGGGTTATCTCCTTGCTTTTTGAAGCTGTGCGTGAATTTTGAGTCTTATGTGCCTGCTCCTTTGATTTATTCTTTGTCCACTTGTTGCGTGCTTTGCTTGTATGGAGGCTGTGGTGTGGTGGGGAGGAATCAAGTGTGACTTGGATATGTGGCTGCCTTGTCTTTTATAGAAAATGGAGGCTTGACAATTTGTGTTGGCCCTAGAGTCTGGTGGCTGCATGAATGGAGAATTGGAGCTAACAAATTAAGGCTTGCGTGATTGATGGAAGCTTGGAATGTCAAGTTTGGTGGCTGAATGGAAAATGAGCTGGAAAATCAAGGATGGAGGCTGGGCTGGTTGGAATGGATCTTTTAAGGTCCATTTTCGACAGTGCATAAAAAATACATGGAATTGAATTAGGAGCTTAAAATTTGTCAGTCTCTTCATCTTTGAGTTATCTTCGATACGAGACTTGAATCATGGGATTCCGACACCTGAGTCAAAAGTTATGACCGAAACATCGTCGATAGGTCATTCTGGCGCCCCACAATATGACGTGAATTTCATTGTGAATTTCGTTAATTTATTTCTCTTCACTTTCAGCTCCAAAAAATCTGCAATTGGTCCCAAAACATCCGTCAATGAGTCTAGAATTTACGTATAAAAATTCAGAATTTTTGGCTTAACCAATCTCGAGATAAAAATCCTACATTGACTAGAGGTCAAATCTGCCGGAAACTCAAAAACAGTGCAATTTAAGTCTATTTGTATCATTTATGCATTTTACGTCAATGGACCTCAAATAATGCTAAAACATGATAAACCAGCCATAGATGAACATAAAATGAATGTAAAGGACTATGAATTAAGTCCTAAACATATATGAAAATATGAGCGTATCATCAACATATAAATTTATTGAAGTTTTCTTTATGCTTCTCTAAAAATGTTCCGACTTCAATTTGACTTCAAATCTATGGAGTTCTAAGGGTGAAGGAGAAAGCAGATTTAGGTAATTACTTGGGGTTACCAACTCGGGTGGGATTAAACAAAAGGGAAGAACTTAACTTCATTAAAGATCTGGTTTGGAGGAAGTTGAACTCATGGAAGTGGAACTGCTTGTCCAGGGCGGGGAAGGAAATAATGCTCAAAACAGTTTTGCTTGCACTGCTGAATTATGTTATGAATCTTTTCTTGCTACCCAATACTCTGTGTATGGAGCTTCAACGTGTGATGTGTAATTTTATGTGGGGTAAAGGAGCACAACCTGGTCGAGGTATTACCTGGATTAGTTGGGAAAAGATGTGTAAACCGAAATTCTTAAGTGGTCTTGGCTTTAAGAAATTAAGAGATTTTAATCTTTCCATGGTAGGGAAACAAGCATGGAGAATTTTTAAAGACCCAACTTCAGTCGTGGCAAGATTATTGAAAGCAAAATATTTTCCATCTACTAGTTTTCTTGGTTCAGATTTAGGCAACAACCCGAGTTTCATATGGCGGAGTTTTTGGGAAAGTAAGAGCTTAATCAAGGAGGGTGCGTGTTTACGAGTTGGCTCTAGCTCATCTATCTCTATTTAGGAGGATTCTTGGCTACCGTTTACGGTTTCTATTAAAATTACGACAGAAAGACCTGTTGCTACTGATTTGTTATTAATATTGTTGAAGCATGATTCAAAGTTATCTGTTTGACTTAGTACGTAGTTTGTTATTAAGTTGAGATAGTGGGCAGATTATTTGTGATTTGGTTAGTTAGTGGATCTAGTCGTGAGTCCGGAAATTTCTTATTCATCGTTAGCTTGTAAGCCTATATAAGGCAAGTTTGTTCTGTTTTTTAGTATGTAAAAAATACATCCCACGTTCAAGTTATAATAAATTTTCTGAATCGTTTTTGAGTTCTTCTTCTTCTCTTAAAAATTCCAACAAATATCAAACCTTATAGAAAATCAACGATGGAAGTCTAACGTTATTTTCCAGGTTTTTGAGCCTCCGGATGCTGCTACAATATTATCAATCCCTCTAAGCCGAAATGGTGGAGAGGATGATTGGTTTGGAGATTTGATAAGAAAGGAATGTTTAAAGTCAAGAGTGTTTATCGTCACTTGATTTTTATTCAGCCAAACCAGCAGCAACAAGCACAAGTTCGTGTGTGGAGGAAGGTTTGGTCGTTGCATGTTCCGCCTAAATGCATTAATTTTGTTTGGAGGGCTTTGAATACTGCCATTCCTTGTGTGAAATTGCTGCATTGTCGTAATTTGCAGGTTGATGGCCTTTATCCCTTTCGTCAATATCGTGAGTAAGATGAACTTCATTTGCTGGTGTATTGTGATTTTGCTAAAGATTGTTGGCTATCATCTGCAGTCGGGTTCCATTTCAGCCAC
Organism: Erythroxylum rufum; assembly: GCA_027478365.1. Classification (NCBI taxonomy): domain Eukaryota; kingdom Viridiplantae; phylum Streptophyta; class Magnoliopsida; order Malpighiales; family Erythroxylaceae; genus Erythroxylum; species Erythroxylum rufum. The sequence goes on along the minus strand of JANIHZ010000209.1, from coordinate 24,959,668 downwards.
TGTGTAAGATTCAGTGATTGGTTCGGAAATATGATTGATGTGCTCCATAGGTATGATTTGCAAGTTTTGACGGTGACTTTATGGGCGATATGGGAGGCCCGGAATGATTTGATTTGGAGAGACAAGAGAATGACCCCATTGCAAATGGCTAGGCGTGCGATTAACTTTACAAGCTAATGAATCCACTACTACTGCTGGTGTTTCTTCGGTCCAGGAAAAATGGACTAAGCCAGCTCAAAGAGTTCTAAAAATGAATGCCGATGGAGCTCTTTTTGATGAAAATTATGTTGGTTTGGGTATTGTTGTTCGTGATTTGCTTAGGTCTTTTGTTAGAGCTATGCAAATAGCTATTCCTGGAAATTTTGATGCCAGTACCATTAAGGCTATGGCAATTAGAGAAGCCTTAAGTTAGATTAAGGAAGTAGGGTGGTCTTCTGTAGTTATGGAGTCAGATGCTCAATCTTGTGTTCAGGCTGTTACTGATCCTAGCTGTAATGATGGCTCTGCTTTCAGATTGACGGTTTCAAACTGTAAATCCCTTCTCACTGAGTTAAGAGATGTGCGATTAGTTTTGTTAGACGGTCTGTAAATGGAGTAGCTCATAGGCTTGCAAAAGTTGTTACCATTTCGACAGGCAAAGTGATTTGGAATAATCGGCCACTTATCTGTATTTTTTATTCTATTTAGCTTGAGAGCCAATAACATTTCTTCACATTTTCTTCACACACACAAAAACTCAGTCGTATGGTTCATAAAGACTCTGTTGAATCTTTTTATGAAATTCATTTTTTCGCTACAAACTCCCAACCTACTGCCATTTTTACTGATTTCACTCTTCCTCCAAATCTTTCCCTGACCTATACTCACTTAGCCATTTTCAAGCTATTTTCGACTTACCAAAAGGCCTTCCACCCAATCGTTCTTATGACCATCATATACACTTGCAACCCAATTCAACACTAGTTAACATTAAACCTTACCGTTACCCACACTATTAAAAAGAGGCAATGACAAAAATTATCTCTGATATGTTGTCTGAGGGAATTATTCAGCCTAGCACCAGCCCGTTTTCCTCTCCAGTTTTACTAGTAAAAAAAAAAAGATGATACGACAAATTGGTGCAGTGGCATATGAGTTAGAACTTCCACCGGTGGCAAAGATCCACCCAGTTTTTCATGTATCCCTCCTAAAAAAATGTAGAGGCACACCACTGACTCAATCAATTCCACTTCCTTAGTTACCGACAAATAACCCCTCCATAAACCAACGGAGATTTTAGGTACAAGAACGGTAAAAATCAAAGGACAACCACAAACGCAAATCCTAGTCAAGTGGAACTCAAACACAGAGCCAGATACGACTTGGGAACCACTTACCCCAATTTTGAACTTGAGGACAAGTTCAATTTCAATGGGCCAAGCAATGATACAAAGGGAGAAGATAAAATGTCAACAGATACAACTGTTGGAGATAAAACGGTAGCGGATGACTCTCAGCAAAGGACCAAACATTATTTAAACAAACCCACTTGGATGAAGGATTATATGATGGACTGAATATTCTAGAAGAAAGATATTATAGGCAGATATGTTACGTTAAATAAAAACGATGTATACAGATGTTATCTAATTCTGATAAAGAAAGGTGTCCTACGTCTAACAAACTTTGCTTTTTTTTGTTGAATAACTAAGAAGAAATCCATTATTACATTCCTAAAAGCGAGGGTAAGACCTTGATCATATCCTCAAGGATATAAGAGATACAACCCGAAGGTGGAGACGGAAGATAAAATATGCCGATATTTAACGACCTGACATCATAGGCTATCCAATCGGCACACCTATTTCCTTCCCTAAAAATATGGCGAGGTTTAGCCTCCCACGATCTTGCCAAGAGTTCTCGAATGGCTATCCCCAAGGAACTCCTATACCAGTTCATGTTACCATCTCCAAAGTTCAACAGTTAACGGCGAACAAGGACTAATGTTGTGCACAAATCCTCCTAGCCATTGTCCATTGCCATCTCGCAGTAATCCTTTGACTGTGGCACATTGTCCATTGCCATCTCGCAGTAATCCTTTGACTGTGGCACACTGAGTAACTAGATTAATTGCCCCATCGGTGTTTAACTTCACCCATCTTTCGGGAGGCTTGATCTAGCCCCCGTGGCGCCTATTTGCTCCATTATTCACATTATTTGCTCGGGCTAGCATGTGTTCAGCCTGTACTACCCCAGCAACATACTCTAACACAATAGAAGATCCAATATCCAAACTAGGCTACTGGAATGTGTCATCGTTTGCTTTAAATATGAGTATAAATGAAAAGAAAAGTTAAGAAACATTCTTCTTCTTCAGAGTATCCCTCTCTCAATTTTGAGATGCTTATTTCATTGCCTCGTATCGACAATCCAATTCGTTAAAATTATTTAGGATTAATCATATTATTGTAGCATATCTTTTACTGAAGTCGTAGGAAATCAGTTGACAAGACGTTATCTTCAATCAAGAGGCAAATAATGGCATATGCTCGTTCCTTTTGTATGGGAAACCTACAGCTAATCTTCCTTTGTTGAGTTTCAGAGTCGCTTGTTTTGTGGTTTCACTTGTTATTTTTCTTTCTTGGAATGTTAGGCCTCGTCAAGCCGTTCGGGAGAGCGTGGGCCTTTAATTGTAAACTGTTGTCTGTTTAGTCAGTAGTGTACCCCAAAAGGCTCTAAATACTTAATTTTGTCTCCTGTCTTAGTCCTGCAGCATTGAAGAAGAAGCTGTGGCACCTGCCATATCTCAGTGTAGCATGCTGGAGACTCTCGACCTACACTTTTGTCCAAAGGTGAGTGAAGCCCGTTGCTTGCTCTTTTAGTGGACTTCTGAAAATCTGAAAAGGAAGAAGCAAACACATACTTGTTACTTGCATCTTTTTGGCTCCTTATATTTCTTGTTGTATGTTAAAATAATAAATGTCTGCTAACTGAAGTGTTGTGTTCTACTATGATTTCCTGGATCACATACGTTGCATAAGCATGGGGAAATTACGAACTGCATGCCCGAGCTTAAAACGTGTATTTAGCAGCCTGTCAGCATCACGATGAACAGAGGCTTGTGTTAAATGTGTATAGTAGTAGTACACGTGGCCGTGGTATGATTTTGTATGTATTGTAAATGCCCATCTCTTCAACGTACTTCATGTTCTGGGGACAACCTTTCAACAAATCTTTATTTTCTATGATTGCCGGTGTCAGTTCCCATAGGAAAATTTTGAATTTGTAAGCTGCACGTGAAACATTTTAAGCTCATTACAGATGTTTGTGAGATTGGATCACATGAACAGAACAAAGTAGACTTAGATACAAGTTAAGGTTTTTGATGATTGCTACAATGGGCAGCCTCGTAACACCAGTCCAGGAGTATCAAAGGATTGACTCCAATTGCTTCAATTCCGGGTCTGTAGATTCGGGCACTTCCTCTTCTATTGGAGCTCTATAGGCATCAGCTACAGCCTTCCCTTTATCTAAAACATCGGAAGGGATAGTTTGCAGGAGGCTGTAGATGACATAAGCTTAGCAGAGAAGTAACTAATAGCCTATAATTGTTTAGCCTTACAGGGAAAAATATACATGCATTACCTGTCCAGTGCGTTGAGAGCCACACCTATTTTAGCCTTCATCGAATCGATTGAAGCTTCCTGATCTTTCCTCGATGCATGCAGCAGCAAAGAATCAAGATCCTCCAATGCTCTGCAAAATTGCATAAGATATTTGCTGTCAATACTTATTTGGATGGTTATTACTCATCAGTTGGCTCCTTGATGGGAAATATATATATGCTCTAGCACAAAAATAAAACCTTAAAAGCTCTCAAGCAACGCCATTGCTGGCTTCATTTACAAATACCCACTTAAAAAGGTGCCAAAGTATCAATCTTAGCTACTGGTTCAAAGCTTTTGCTGAAAAACAATGGGAAATACCTGAGACATAGGTCGACGTAATTGAAGGCAGTATTACCCTTCCCAGCTTCAGAAGCATATTGTGCAACCTGAAGTTCCAAAGAAATTTCCAATGCTCAGGAACTCATCCACACAAAAACTGCCATAAAGCAAATCCAAATGAGAATGTGGAATGATGCTCTGGACATCTTATTTCAGATACAGTCTTTTAGAAGACACCAAACCAAACAGGAAACTGCCAGACTGATCTTTGATTTCAAGTACTAGAACAAGATAAGTAGAGTAAAAGCAAATCACTAAAATGAGAGGCCAAGACTTCAATGGCCAACTTACATCTTGTGCTTTAAGTCCTCCCAGTTTTTATTTTACATTCTGGTACTCCACCCATACATCCCAGGCCACAAACAATGCTTAGCTTAGGCATCTTACTCCATATTGAAAAGTTGGAAAAAACAAGAACTCACAAATGAGACTTTGACAGATCATATGATCTAAAGTTCTAGACGTGAACACCCGATACATTATTCCCATATTATACAGAACTTCATATTGACACAAAAGTACAAAGATTTAACTACAGCTACAATAAATCAAAACTAGGATAAACGAAAAATTAGGAAACTATAGAAAATAGAACCTGAACAGAGGAATTGGTATTACTCCCCTTTCACTTTACATTGTCATATAATATATAGACATTACAGATTTCTATTCTAGGAAATTACAGCTGTACATGAAAAGGTCCTGATTTGATTTAGCTAATTACAGTTGTACATGATCACAATCTGATTTAGCTAACTTATTGGAATCAAATATTCACCAAGAATATCTCTCAACACTCCCCCTCAAGCTGGTCTAAAAATGTCTTGCACGCCTAGCTTACCAACTAGATCATTAAACTGCTTCTTAAGTAACCCTTTTTCGAGAATATCAGCCACCTGTTGAGAATTAAGAACATATGGAATGCAGATGGTGCTATTTTCAATTTTCTCCTTAATAAAGTGTTTGTCAACTTCTATATGTTTTGTCCTGTGGTGTAGGATAGGATTATGTACAATTGAAATTGCAGCTTTAGTATCACAATATACCTTCATAGGAATAGAACTAGGAACCTTCAGCTCCTCCAGTACCCTTTTTACCCATAAAGCTTCACAAATTCCATGAGCTAGAGACCTAAACTCAGCTTCGGCACTACTTGCTACAACCGTTTGTTTCTTGCTTCACCAAGTTACCAAATTCCCTCCAACAAATGTACAGTAACTTGAGATAGACCTTCTATCAACAGAGTTTCCTACCCAGTCAGCATCAATGTATACTTCTACTTGGCAATTGCTCCTTTTCCGAAACATCAGGCCCTGTCCAGGAGTACCTTTTAGGTATCTTAGGATCCTATACACTACATTGCGTCAAAGTGTTCTTGACCTGGTGAATGCATAAATTGACTTATCAAACTGACAGCAAATGGTATGAGACAAATATATCAATCTTCCAACAAGTCTTTGAAATCGGTTTTTGTCAACAACTTCTTCAAGTTTAGCAAGATTGAGTTTGACATTAGATTCAACTGGAGTTTCTACTAGTCTACAACCGAGTAGTCTAGTCTCATTGAGAAGATCTAGAACATACTTCCTTTGATCCACAAAGATGCCTTCCTTTGATCTAGCAAATTCCATACCTAGGAAGAACTTTAGACAAATTCTTGAGCCAACTTCATCTTCAACCTCTTAAGTTCTTCAACATCATCTCCAGTCAAAATTATATCATCCACATATACAATAAGAATAGAGAGTTTACCTTCCTTAGAACATGGTATGATCTACTTGACTTTGACAGTAACCATAGCTTTTCACAGCCTTGGTGACAACTTCAGGCCATATAAAGCTTTTCTTAGCTTGCTCACCTTATTCTTCCCATAAGTCTCTTTAAATCCTGGAGGTAGGCTCATGAACACCTTCTCATAAAAGTCTCCATTTAAGAATGCATTCTTGACATCAAGTTGATGCAATGCCTAGTCAAAATTCACAGCTAAAGATTAGAGAATTCGTATAGTATTTACTTTGGCCACAGGAGCAAACGTTTCTTGATAGTCAATACCATAATGTTTGAGCGAAGCCCTTAGCAACCAGCCTCACCTTCAGTCTTTCCACACTTCCATCAGCCAAGAATTTTACTGTGAACAACCACTTGCATCCTGCTAGCTTTGTCCCCTTAGGTACTTCAACTAACTCCCAAGTTCCATTCTTTTCAAGCGCCCCTATCTCCTACATAACAGCTGATTTCCAATCTGGATCAGCAAGTGCCTCCTAAATGTTTCTCGGTACAAATAGGTTAGTAATTTTAAAAACATATGAATTGTGGTTTTGTGAGAGTTTGTTGTAGGAAAGGTGGTTTGACAAGGGATGATTAGTGCAAGATCTTTCTCCTTTCCTAAGAGCTATAGGAAGACTAAAATCAGCAAATAAATCATCATGAACATCAATAATAGTCAGGTTAGTAGGAAAAATGGATTGATCAGGTTCAGAGACAACAAAGGGAAGGATGGCAGATGCGTTACCTGTGTTGGATGTGTTTTCAGGTTCCTTCTCCGAGGAATTTGAGTGGCCTTGCATTTGTATTGTTGGAGCTGATGGTTATCTACGACTTTGTTGATTCTTTCTCTTAGTATAAACGCGAAGCTCTTTGGTCTGTTCTTTAGGAACTGACTGTAGCATTTCTCCCCCTATCTTAGAATCAGTATTGCTTGGTATATCATGATCCATAATTAAAATAGGTAAAGGTGTGACATCCCGAAAATTCCCTTCTTCACTCTAACTCTCCCCCTGAAGAAAGAATTTTTGATTTTCTAAGAACATAGCATCCATTGAGACTACAATTTTCCTAGTCGGTGGATTATATAGCACTTGTATCCTTTTTGGGAAGGAACATAACCAACAAAGACATTTTTCAGCCTTAGGATCAAGTTTTGTTGGACCTTAGATATATGTACAAAAACAATACATCCAAAAACTTTCGGAGGTAGAGTAGAAAACAACCGATTGTCTGGCAATGAATTGTGAAGCACATCAAGAGGAGAAACATAGTTTAAAACACTGCTTGGCGTTATGTTGATTAAGTAAGAAGCAGTTAACACAGCCTCACCCCACAAGTATTTAGGAACATTCATACAAAACATCAAGACACAGGAAATTTCAAGTAAATGTTTATTTTTTCTCTTAGCAATTTCATTTTGTTGAGGTGTGTCAACACAAATTGTTTGATGAACAATGCCTTTATCTTTTAAAAAAGTGCCAAGACAGGTTTTGAAATATTCAATACCATTATCAAAATAGAGTATGCTAATTTTTGAGTGAAATTGTGTTTTAATCATAGTATAAAAGCTAATTTTTGAGTGAAATTGTGTTTCAATCATAGTATAAAAAGTTTGAAATATTTGGGAAACTTCATATTTTTCTTTTAATAGATACACCCAACAAAGTCTAGTGTGATCATCTATAAAGGTCACAAACCATCTTT
>JANIHZ010000209.1:24896790-24910981 GCA_027478365.1 Erythroxylum rufum | reverse complement strand
TTTTGGGTTAAACAACAGGATTTACTTTCAGGGTGTCAGCAAGGCTCAGGTCTCGGGATTGGGCCTCAGTAGGGTTCCTATCTCGGGACCGTTGGGCTCCGGTAACGGGGTCCGACACTACCAATCTTCTCATTTCATGTATCAAAAAACATATTCAAGCGTTCAGGAGTAGATTTTGCAAGACTTTCAATCATATATTTACAAAATAATATGTGTAACTTTTAGTTAGAGACTATTTTTATTGTAACTTCTCTTTTTCACTCCTAATAATACTTTATGTCTTATATTTCTTTGAATCTTAATTGACCTAAGATCTTACTTTATCTACCTAATCATTGTAATAAGTGATATCAAAGTCTAATTGGGGTGTATAAATCTACTTATTGTGTGCTTTACGATTGCCACTTATTATGGATCCTTTTTATTATAAAGAAATATTATTCACTCTTTAAAGGTACTCTACTACTTAAGTAAACAATAATTGCTTACATAAAATAATAGAAGTTATTTATCTCAGTTCAGAGTAGTTTGGGATAGAAGTAATGGCAACTAAATTTATGATTGAGAAGCTTAATAGGAATAACTTATCATTGTGAAAAATGAAGATGAAAGCTACCCTTATAAAGGATAATTGCCTTTTAGCCATTGCAAAAGGATGACAAACTTCATAGATGACATCAAATGGAATGAAATAGACGTGAATGATATTCTAAATCTTTATCTAACTTTAGATTATAAAGTTTTTTCAAGCATAAACATTAAGCACCAGTGAAAGGGATATGTGACCATCTCATAAATTTGTATGAGATCAAGTCACTTTACAATAAAAATTTTCTTAAGAGAAAATTTTATACTCTTCGAATATTATAATTCACTTTGTTAATCGAGGATATTAATAATTTAACTACTTTATTCTCTAAGCTCATATCATTAGGTAAAGAATAGAGATATACTAACATGTCAAACTTTTATTTAAAGTGTGTTTGGTTTGTGTGATCAACTCATCATCAACTTACCCAATAATCTTCTTACAAACTACTTAGTCTTTGATGATGTTGTGATCACAATTTTGTAGGAAGAAAGTTAGTGTAAAAATACAAAAGATCGGCAATCTAGCTCACAATAAGTTAAACCTTTACTGATGACAAGATTGAGATCAGTTGTGGCCAAAATTGGATCCAAAATTATGGTAGATCAAAATGAAGAAGTAAGAAGAATTTAAAATACTACAATTGTGACAAGGAAGGTTAGTTAATAGAATTTTTAAAACTTAAATAAGAAAAATTTTAATCCTCAAAAAAATCATAAGAACTTCAAATAATGGTATTACTCTATGTTATGAAGTAGCAACAATAATTGAAAGTCGGAAGTCACTACTTAATGTATAGTTTTTCGACTTAAAAGCTACTATTCATATAAACTATATAAAGAATGGTTTGGTCATTATAAACCTATCTCAAGAGGATCTGTATATAGTTGTTATGATTATTCTATAAAGGTTATTAATATTAGAACTTTAAGTTGAAGATGAACGTTGTTATAATTTGTACTCATCAAGAAGTAAGATATGCAAAGGACTTGAAAAAGAATTTTCTTTGGGGACCATATTACTAGGATCTTTTTTCCACCTTTACATTAAGGTTATTTATTTTTCTTAATAAATGATTTAATACAAAAGGATTTTTTTACTGAACGTGTCATAGTCAATTTATACTTTATTTTAAGATAAAAAACAAATTCTATTTTGTCCTATTTACTACAATGATGAAGAATCCAATTATCATTGTATTTATTCATTTTTCTACTTCTTCTTCTAAGTATAAGATTACCATAATGGGGTATAGGGTTTTTCTACCGATTGGGGCTCCCCCTTTGGTTAAGATATGTCAAATTTCACTATGTATATATATGGAACCCAACCATACATGCCTACCAATTATATTTTCCAAATCATTCATGCTAACAATCCATACTTCCCCTTCAAAAGGAGATTTGAGTAAATAACCAAAAATAACACTTAGGCTAAGGGGTCAAGTTGATAATTCTTCTTATAACCCCCCTAAAGTCTACATATCATAGACACCCTCAAAATAAATATGGCTAGTTGTTCTTTTTTTTGCACCTAATAGATCATTCCTTTTTCTTCTAATATATGAAATATAAGATTTCATTAAGTGGATTCTTAAGAAATCACGAATCACATGTGAACAAATAATTTGAAATGTCTCATCTTTTTTATTTTTAGAACAAGTTTGAGTCAATAATTCTTGACTATATCGAGTTTAAATAACTTGTTCCTCTCGAATACCGCGATTAAGTGCAAAAGAATTTCCCGCTGCTATCATATAGTATTCATCTCTATTCGGTGATAAATAAAGCAATTATAACTTTTTTAATTCCTCAGATATGTCATAAAATGGGCTTTATAAAGCCCCCCAATGACTAAGCTTATGATAAAGTTGTATTTTTCATTATTTTGACATAATATCTTTCCCATTTTTAATTGATTTTGTACTTAATTTGACGGTATTAATTTCATAATATCTTTTAGGTGCAAAATTAAGGAAATTGAAGATTCAATTGAAAATATGGACACAAATGTTGCTGGAACATTCACAGGGGTTATTATGTTATAACTGTTGAGATAAGAAGATCATATATCCTAATCTTGAAGATAGCAGGTGCAAAAATGAAGGAAATTGATACCAACAAAAAATGGAAGGAGGATGATCTTCATACAGACCATTTTTTAACGTGAATGATTCTTGATAATCCTAAAAATCTTCACAAGATGAGAAGATATATTTTATTTTTTGAAAAGATTTTCTTGTATTTAAATTTATGGGATTTGTTTCCCATTTTAGCCTACAATTTTACCCTCCTCATTGCCTATAAATAGGAGAACCTTTCATTAGTTTAGGTATCTTTTTAGCTTTACGTAATTTTCATAATCTTCTCTTTTTTTGTTGTTTTTGTTTCAAGTCATAAGGGGCTAAAATCTTTGTTCAAGTCAAGATTATCAAAGTTTGATTCAATAAAATTGTGAGAATTGTTCTTTAATTGTTTTTCTCTTCTTTAATGTTTGAATATTTTCTGTACTCTTTAGATTTTATTTGGATTAAATATTGACGTCTTATTTTTATCAAATAAATACTTCTATTTGGATCTTTAAACATATTCATGTTTATTAGATCCAATAAAGTATAAATCTAATGCATTCGATGAAATTAAATCATTGGAATTGCATTGGCAAAAATATTCAATTTACCTTAAATAATTAAATTAGAGTATTATTTGGTGAAAATGGTGGCTTTTCTATTTTTTAAAGTTGTTTATAATATAAATCCTAAAAGCTAATTGAGGATTGATTGATAAACAAGATTTATTTATGGATCAATTCCCATCTAAATTACAAGTAAGGAAAAGTAGAGTATTATAACTTTTTAATACTCATAACCATTTCATTTAAGAAGGAAATTTATATTTCTATTCAATGATTAATTAAATGGAATTAAAACTAAGATATATCTTGGCAGGAATTTTTCTTATCATTTTCTTCATATTATAAGTTTTGAAGTTGTCTTATTTTTGTTTATTAAATCATTCAATCACAAAAACCCCTTCGTTTATTTATTGTTCTAAAATTTCAGATTATATAACTAATCTCTGTAGATTTCAACCATAGTTGCTATTTTTACAAAATCAAAGTTTTCAAGAGTAGGAACTTATTTTCGTTGGTTTCAACACCTAACAAATTTTGGCACCATTGTTAGGTACAAGTGTCATTATTTTCTAAATTTGTATGACCCGTACTTCTCATAAAAGTGATTTTCAATTTGATACTGAAATTGAGAAAACTACTAAACAATTCAGAAAATCCACAAAACTCCAGAAAAATCCTTTGCTTCTTTTTCCACATTTGAACCAGAATTTAACTTGCCAGAACTCTTTGAGGAACCTAAAATAATGGCTGACATTGAACAACCTAAAACATAGGGCCACTAATCCAGACGTTAATCAACAACCTTTATGTATTGACTTGACAAATACTGAGGTAAACTTTGAATTAAAATCCAGTTTGATTCACTTACTTCCTACTTTTCGTGGACTTGTACGTGAAGATCCCCACAAGCACCTTAAAGAATTTCATGTAGTTTGTTCTAGCATGAAACCAAATGGTGTGAATGTAGACTATATCAAAATGCATCCTTTTCCGTTCTCTTTGACGGATAAGCAAACGATTGGTTATTTTATTTACCTTCAGGATCCAACATGACTTGGAATGAATTAAAAATACTATTTGTTGAAAAAAATTTCCCTACTTCTAGAGCTACTAATATTACAGAAGAAATGTAACATCCCGTTACCTATGTTAGGGCTAGAATAGTAAATATGAGAGATTATTGAGAGATTAGAAAATGCATTTCATGTTCATGCATAATATGACACACACATACATGTGAATATAGATATTTTAAAATGATTATACATGCATTCATTGACATTCTAGGTATAATTGATTTATATATGTGAAATGTGACTTTTATTTAGAATTGTGGTTTTTATTTATAGAAAAATTGATTCGGAGAGTGTATTTGTTAAATTAGAATTTTTGGAGAATTTCAAAAAATGTTGAATATTATTAGACTAGGAAAAATGTCAATTGGCAAGTAAATTGTTGAATGGCAATAGAAATGAGTTAAATGATATTGAAGATTTTTTTTATAAGATGACTCTAGAATTTGTGAGAAATGATATTGAAAATTTTAGACATAATTGGAACAAAAAGATGGGAGTTATGGGACTAGTTATATAAGAACTTAGTTAAAGCCTTAGAAGGTAGATAAGTGACAAGTGTCACTTGTCTAGTTTAAGTTTTACTATACAATTTCATTTGAAAGACCAAGTACTGTATTCTTCTCTTCACCTTCTTTGTAGCTTTCTTCTTCAAGTTCCTTCATTTTCACATAGTTTTTTTATCAAACCTTCACCAAAGTTACACCTTGCTTTTATCTAGTCATTTTTACTCCCAACTTTGTTGCTCTTTCATTTGCCTCAAGAAAACTGAAACCTACCAACCTCCATAATGATGAACGTAGTTGCATGAGGGATTAGGGCTTCTTGAGTTTTGAAGATTTTGGAGTTTTATCAAGTAAGTATCTTGTTAATCCTTTAGAGTTGTTGGTTTATGAAACAAAAATGGTGATTTATTGACATTACATGAACATGGGAAAATTGGACATTTTTAATGAAAACCGTGAATATAGGATGAAAATATGGAAGTGTTGATTTTTCAGATTTGATTATCAATATGTTATAAAATAGTGTAGAAATTATTTTTGGAGTTGAAAGATCCATGAAAATGTGTATGAGATTAGTGCATAAATTTATGAAGGATGATGTTCACATATGCTCTGTTTTTCTCTTCACTGTTCATATAAATGAATATTTTGGTAACTTAAAGATGAACAAAAAATGAATTTAAAGTTAAGGGATATGTGAGATCCCACATCGGTTGGAGAGAGAAATGAAGTATGCCTTATAAGGGTATGGATACCTCTCCCTTACAGACGCGTTTTCCATGGCCTAATGGACCAGATCCCATCGAAAATCTGAGGTTAAATGTGCTTGGGTAAGAGTAGTTCTAAGATGGGTGACCTCTTAGGAAGGCCTCAGGAAAAGCAAAACCGTGAGGGCTTAGCTAGGCCAAGGCCCAAAACGGACAATATCTGTAAGCGGGTGACCTGGGATGTTACAGGTGGTATCAGAGCCGGTTCCCGAACTGTTGTGCCAGCTAGGTTGGACCCTAAAGAGGGTAAGGCCTTAAGGGGGGTGGAGAGTGTGAGATCCCATATTGGTTGGAGAGGGGAACAAAGTAGGCCTTATAAGGGTATAGATATCTCTCCCTTACAGACACGTTTTCCATAGCCTAATGTACCAGATCCCATCGGAACTGTGAGGTCAAATGTGCTTGGGTAAGAGTAGTTCTAGGATGGGTGATCTCCTGGGAAGGCCTCGAGAAAAGTAAAACCGTGAGGGCTTGGCTAGGCTAAGGCCCAAAGCGGACAATATCTATAAGCAGGTGATCTGGGATGTTACAAGATAGGTGTAAGGTGATGTCTGGAGATGAGTAAGAATGATTAAAGTGATAGTTGGAGGAAGAAAATAAGGAGAATGCAGAAAATGAAAATGCAAAAAAATGACAGTGAAGAAATACAGAAAATGATGATATGCGAGAATGAGGTTCTATTTTAATGGTTATGTTTAACCATAGTTTTTGATCTATTTGTGAATGTGTTGAGCTGAATGGGAGTTGAAATGGTGAAATGAAAATGGAGAATGTACGGAAAATTAAAATGCAGAAATAGGAAAAATGAAAATGAACAAAAAATTGGAAAGTGCAGAAAACTTGAAGAATATGCATGAATGGGTGTTGTTTTTGGATGTTGTGTCTTAATCATGGATTCTGGAGTTGTTTATGAATGATTAGAGCTGAATGAGAGTCGAAAATGAAGTGAATATAAGGGAAAATGTAGATTAGAAAGGTTGGATTTAGAAAAAGGAATGAAAGAAGAAGAAGAACAGCAGCATTTCTGAAGAAGGAAGAAAAATAGAGGAAGAAGAAGAAAAAGAAAAGCACAATCATGCTTCTGCACGATCGTGACTTTGTAAAGAACCAAGAAAAGCAAAATCAGTTGGAAACTCACGGTCGTGCAGGCAGTTCGAACATCCTTTGATCTTTTGGTTATAACTTCTTCTTCTGACATCCAAATGACATGAGATTTGAACCAACAGATTCAAAACACATTGTTCTACATCTCCACCAAAAATTATAGTAATCTGAAATCATATGGAAGAGATTAATTGATGAAATTGGGACGAAAATGATGAACAGTTCTGGAAAAATTGATGAATGGAGTATTTTCACTAGACATGCTTCGGTATTTTGACAATATCTTGTTCTGTAGTTATCCAAATGAAATGATTTTTAATTGAGAGTCAACTAGAGGCATAGGGCTACAAATTTTCTGAAGGAATTGAATTTTAATTTAGTCTATAAGAATTTCAATTTCTGGATGGAAGTTGAGTACAAGCACTGTTCTAGAATAATAACAGTCCAAAAATGCTTGGGGTATAACTTTCAGATTACTAAACTAAATTGAATGATCTTAGTGTCGTTAAAAACTTACGAGATATAAGAACAATTTTCTAGAAGAAAGTATTGCCAAATTACTTCATTTGCATTGTCCAAATGATCAAGAATAGTATACTCGAAAGTCAGTTTTTGGAAAAGTCTGAAATGATTTATTGGGTTATGAAATTAGATTCAAAGTGTTTATTTGAGGTATAAACCCTGCGTACAAATGATACTTAAGTGAGTTTTGATATTGGATTGATTTTGTGGCAAGAATAATGGAAAAATACCTGGGATTGTCGTGAACATGCATTGTGCATATTTCATATACATAAATGTGCATCAAGGAATATTCATGAAATTGTGCAAAATTGTGATATGTGTATGTATTGTATATTATAGAGGAGCATTTGGAACATCAACATCCGAGATCTGTGATGTGTGAAATTTGATTTTAAAGTGCTACTTGGATGTGAATGAGAAGAAATAAATGTTTTCTCAACAATTTTTGTTGAATGTTGGACCAAGGTCCAACGACAAATACATTCCGAATGTGAATGTGAAAGCATGTGATCGATTGAGAATATGATAATGCAAAGCATTCCAATGCATGAAAGATAAGGGTAGTTGTGACCGGAGTCACCGATATAAAGAGCCTAAAGCTCAGACTGTGATCAGAGCCTCAGGCTCAGTTGTGAATGTACTCGGTATCCACTAAGGGATATGGGACATTATTTGATAAAGCTCCGTATCCACTAAGGGATATAGGCTAGTAAAAAGGCACTTGGTCACAACGACAATAATAAATGAAAGTGAGTCTCACGTGCATTGCATTTATAATTGACATGTGTATTTTTATATGAATGAAATGATTGGTATTATTGTTCAGAAAGTGATATGTGATGTTTTATGCAAAAATGCAAAGATGTGGATCATATGTTATGTGTATTGATGTGATATATGAATTGAGTGAACCGTCGATGATGGTTACCTCATTGAGTTCGTAAAACTCACCAAAATTGCGACGTTGATTTTTCAGGATCGAAAAATGACTTTAGCTACTAAGAGACACTACAAGAAGTATAGTCTTGTACTTTTGGGGGAAAAGAAGAAATGGCTCAAAGGTTGGTCAGCTGAGATTGGACGATTAGATAGATTTTTGTGTAATTTCCCCTTTCATGTAACATATTTTGTATTAGGATATGATGATGTGCATATTCGGATGATATTGAAAACTATCAATGTAAATATTTGGTTTTATGAAATGAAAGGAGAAATATGGGTTTTGAAATATGGTGTTTTTCATTATGATGTCTTATAAGAGAATAAAGAATGATGATACCATGTCAAGTGATTGTAGTGAATGCTCTAGCGCGCCATTATCATAGGTTATGTACTGGAATGTCCTCTGGGTGTTCCGATATATACCTTATGGTAACGGTGCACTATAAGAAAATTTTGGAATTTGCCAAGGTAGTGGAGAAAATCTCTCCCAGTATTGGAAGCAATTCAATTAACTTTGTGCAAGCTGCCTCCATTATCAAATTTCTGACACTCTTTTAATTCAGTATTTCTATAAAGGTTTGTTATTGTCAGATCAAAATATGATAGATGCATCAAGTGGGGGAGCCTTGGTGGATAAAGCACTTACCCAAACGAAGGAATTGATTTCAAAAGTTGTTGCCAACATGCAATAATTTGGCGTTCGACACGAAGCACCAACAAAGAATGTCAAGGAGAAAGTGTTCATGCGCTTGAACATTCTCTTAACAATTTGACTTCTGTTGTGCGGAAACTTATCGTAGGAAATCATCAACATGTCAAAACTTGTGGAATTTGTTCAAATGTTGACCATCCAACAGACATGTGTTCAACTCTCCAAGAGGACGAGCAAGTTAATGTGGTAGCAGGTTTACAAGGACATCAACATCAAAGGAAATATGATCCATATGCCTCAACCTATAATACCGGATGGAGAGATCATCCGAATTTTAGTTATGGATAGAAATTAAATAATTTCTAGCAACCTGGATTTTAGTCTAGACCACTTATGTCTCAATCTCCTCCAAAATTAGGTAATTCCTTAAAAGTATTGTTAGTTCTCTTGCTAATAATATGCAATAAATGCAACAAAATACTATAACATTTTAGCAAGATATGAGAAAGTTTCAACAAAATACTATGGCTTTTCAACATGATGCAAAGACTAGTATTTAGAATTGGAGATTCTATTGAGTCAAATAGCCACAATAGTGGGAAAGATGGATAATCAGAAATATGGAAGATTGTCATCTTAACCCAAAGTAAATCCACAATAAAATGCAAGTGGCATTACATTAATAAGTGGGAAGGAATTGAAAGAACTAGTGAAAAAGTCCTCAAATTATGCTGTGGAGGAAGAAATTGAGAAAGAAATAGAGCTGCCACAATTTGAAAATTCAAAACCCAAGTAGCCTTATATCGTCCCACCTCCATTTCCAAATACATTGGCAAAATCTAAAAAAGAACAACAAGAAAAAGAAATTCTGGAAGTGTTTTAAAAGATAGAAGTAAACATTACCCTTCTTGAAGCCATTAAGCAAGTGCCAAGATATGCATAATTCCTTAAAGATTTATGCACTAACAAAAGAAAATTAAAGGGAGATGAGAAAATTCATATGGGAGAAAACGTTTCTGCAATTCTCCAAAAGAAGTTACCTCCAAAGTGTAAGGAACCAGGTATGTTCACCATTCCTTGTTAGATCGGTAATCTCAAAGTGGAAAGAGCAATGATAGATTTAGGAGTTTTTGGCGGGACCCCTGACATCCTAGAGGAATTCTCCAGCATTTCTATACTCCCCGGGCCATAAATGGATCTGACCTAAAATTAAATGCTACTGTTTCTGAGGTGATCAGGAACGATAGGTGGCGATGGCAAGAGTTAGTAGCTGCTACACTGGGCCACTTGGACATTCCTCCTTATTATCCCAATATCTCTCAGCATGATAGTTTGGAGTGGCTCGATGGGTCGGGGAACCGGCATATGTACACTAATTTTTCTACTTATAATATTTTAAGACCTCCTCTACCTTCCACCCCTTGGCATTCTCTGGTTTTGTTTAGAAGGAATAGCCCTAGATGCTTTTTCATCCTTTGGTTGGCCTTTTGTGGTAAGTTGCAAACTAGAGACCATCTTCCTTTCCTTTTTACACCCAATCATTGCTCCCTATGCCTCAATGACAATGAATCCATTTATCATCTCTTCTTTGCATGTCCTTTCTCAAAATCAGTTTGGGATTACTGCCTTACCCACTTCCATCAAAACCTCCCTCCACAGCTTACCCTCCACACAATACCCTCTTGGCTGAACCAACCTCAACATTCTAGAGCCATTTCTCCCCATGTTTTCCCATTTATCCTTTCAGTAACAGTATATTCACTATAGAAAGAAAGGAATGCGAGGACCTTTCAAGATGAAGCAATGGGAGTGGATGGACTGAAAGCCAGACTACTTACCCTAGTTCAGAAGCACCTTAGAGCAAACACCGAGGTAAGGTAAAGGAAGGAGAGTCTTTATTTTTAAATAACTTTTCTTGAGTTTTGTTTCAGGAAATTGCAGTTCTCTTTGGCGTTTGGAGGCAGCAGCTGCTCTCCTTGCTGCTCAGCACAACGAAAAAGATCCATTCCCAAGCCAGCACTAAGTCATCATTGCTTTAGTAGGAGCTGAAGTAACTTCTTGTGGAATAGTAGCATTAGGACCTACTTCGTAGTTAACAGAGCACATTCCACTATCCCAGGGTGTCGAAACTTAGTCCGAGGCGATGCATTTTCATCCACATTAGTGAAGGCAGCCGTAGGAATCGATTCAACCATTAGTGAGCAATAAATGAGACAGCACTACTTCGAATAAGTGGAGCAGAAGCAGATCCAGTCTAGTGACAGCAGACCACCCCAAGGGAAATTTGAGTTGTTTGTTACAACATCAGAAGACTCTCCCTTTGGAAGGAATCATACTACACTTAGACTTGGAATACCAGCATCAAGTTGAAAGGTCGACTAGAGATGGATGGATGTCAACAAAGTTACTCATCTGGAAGGGTTTTCACAGCCTAATAAACAGAATGGGGTATGGATTTGTGCATCAATTTATTTATGTTTTAGTTTATAATCCAGCAAGTGTTTTTCTCGTTTGAGTTACTGCCTTTATTCAGGGGTTAACTTGTTAGTTTTGTGTCTGTTTTAAGTGGATTGCTTTCTTTGGTTGGTAGGAGATTGGTATTATCACAATCTCTTCCTTTGTACATAAACCTTTATTTTCTTATTTATTAATATATTTATTGATTTTCCAAAAAAATGATAGATTTAGGAGCATCAATAAATGTCATGCCTAGCTCAATCTATTGTTCTTTGAACATGGGACCTTTAAAAGAAACATGATTAATCATTTAACTAGCTAATAGGTCCAATACATATCCTGAAGGTGTTTTAGAAGATGTTTTGGTGCAAGTTAATGAGTTAGTATTTCTTGCAGATTTCTATGTTTTAGATATGGAGGAAGATCATTTTCTAAATTTGTGCCATTCTTGTAAGGGAGACCACTTTTGAAAATATCAACAATAAAAATAGATATTGCTAAAGGCATTTTAACTATGGAATTCGATGGAGAGCTGATTAGATTTAATATTTATAAAGCCATGTGTTTTCCTAGTGGTGTTGATTCTATTTTTGTTATTGACATAATTGATAATCTAATGCAACAAGATTTTGAGTTAACTGATGCAGACAATTTAAAGTTATTTATCAATGAAGGAGTCAGTCTTAAAGAGCTGAAAAATCTTAAAGAAAAGTTTGTCATTTATGAAGAGATAAAGAATTCAATTTCTGGGCTAGAAAGTTTAAAGCATATCAGGTACAATGTCTCTTACATTGATCTTCCGATATCTCATAACAATCTTCTTCCTTCTATTTTGCAAGCATCCAAGTTGGAATTGAAGAATTTGCCTGAACATCTGAGATATGCCTATTTGGGTGATAATCATACACTTTTTGTGATAATTTCAAAAAAGTTGACCCCTTTGGAAGAAGAAAAATTATGAGAGAGTACTTATAGAATACAAGGAAGCCATTGGATGGACCATTGCAAACATCAAAGGTATCAGCCCTTCAATATGTATGCATAGGATTTTGCTAAAAGATTGTTACAAGCCTTCAAGAGAAGATCAACATAAATTTAATCAACCAATGATGGAATTAGTCAAAAAGGAAGTTATGAAAAATTCTAGACATAGGTTTCAATCAGGTTCTTGTAGCACCTGAAGATTAGGAAAAGACAACCTACAAGTGCCCTTTTGGTACATTCGCCTACCGTCGTATGACATTTGGTTTATATAACACTCCTGCGACATTTCTGAGATGTATGGTTGGTATTTTCTCAGATTATGTACAGAATATCATAGAGGTGTTTATGGACGACTTTACGGTTTATGGTAATTCATTTGAAGATTGTCTAGAAAATCTAACTAAAGTGTTAAAATACGCATTGAAACGAATTTAATGTTGAATTATGAAAAATGCCACTTCACGGTTGATCAAGGTATGATATTAGGTCATATAATATCATCAAAAGGAATTGAGGTTGATAAATCAAAATTTGATTTGAATAAATCTTTACCTTACCCTACCTTTATGCGGGAAGTACATTCTTGTCTTGGTCATGCAGGATTTTACAGAAAGTTTATCAAAAAAATTTCTAAAATTACTCAACCTCTAACAAAGTTACTATAGCTAGATGTTCCTTTTGATTTCCGTACAGAATGCAAGGCATCATTCTATCAACTCAAGGAATTGTTGACCAATTATCCAACCACCAAATTAGGAGTATCCTTTTGAGATAATGTGTGACGTCAACAACTATGTTGTAGGTGCTATGCTAGGACAAAAGATTGGCAGAAATACACATGCCATTTACTACGGCTCAAGAACTCCTGATAGTGCTAAAAAAAATTATTCTACAACAGAGAAGAAGATTTTTGCAGTAGAATTTGCATTAAAGAAATTTCGTTCTTATTTATTATGTACTAAAGTCATCGTTTATTCTAATCATGTAGCTTTGAAGTATCTGCTCAATAGAAAAGAAACCAAACCAAGACTGATAAGATAGATCCTACCACTGCAAGAATTCGACTTAGAAATCAGAGATAAGAAAGGAAAAGAGAATTCAGTTGCTAACAATTTGAGTAGACTAGTACTCGATGAAGAGCCCTTGCCTCTCCTAGAATCATTTCCAAATGAACATCTTTTTAAGGTTTAATGTTCTAATCCTTGGTCTATTGATATTGTGAACTATTTAATTGCTAAAATATTTCCAGGTGAATTGACTAGAGCCTAAAAAGACAGGATAAAAAGCGAGTCAAGATATTATATTTGGGATAATCTATATTTGTGTAAACATTGTTATGATCAAATAATTCGAACATGTATACTTGAAAGCAATTTTTCATCCATCTTATAATTTTGTTACTCATATGCTTGTGGTGGAAATTTTGGTCCAAATAGAACAACACATAAGGTGTTGGAATATGGTTTGTTTTAGGCTACTTTATTTAAAGATGCATTTCTATTTTGTAAGTCTTGCCATAATTGCCAAAAGAAAGGTAACTTAGGCCATAGAGATTAGATGCCTCTCTCCCTAATTTTAATAAGTGAAATCTTTGATGTATGGGGAATTAATTTTATGGTTCCTTTTCCATCTTCTTTTGGTAATTTGCAGTAGATTAAGTCTCAAAGTGGGCGGAAGCCAAAGCCACTAGGACTAATGATGCTAAGACTATTGTAGGATTTGTCAAAAGTCACAATTTTGCTAGATATGGAACAACAAAAGCAATCATCAGTGATAGAGGCACTCATTTCTGCAATCAGATGGTCGAATCCGCTTTAGAAACCTTAGACTAATCTGAAAAAAAATCCCGATATAAATTTTTTTTTAAACTTATTCATCTTAAAAACTATTCGAAACGTCGTTCTATAAACCTCAAATATTTAATCAGATTCTTATCCTTATTCTTATTTCGTCGTAAC
>JANIHZ010000209.1:24857024-24870269 GCA_027478365.1 Erythroxylum rufum | reverse complement strand
AACAAGCAAGCCCTAATTAACAAAAGAACCAATGCTGGAAATTTTTACATAAAGGAAAACATGACATTTAATCCCACCTAATCTTATCCATACCTTATCCAAATCTTATCTAACTCATTAGCATCAAAACTCATCTCAAATAATCAACAAAAATCTGAAATTCTCCAACCCACGAAATCAGATTTTGCAACCCACGAACTTCTCTTCTTTCTTTTTCTTTTCTACACAACTTACTCTTCCATCTTTCAACCACCATTTAAGCAAGAAAGACAAAACTTTAACAAGAAAAATCAAAGGGTTTCGAAATTCCCTACCTTAGGTGAAACCCACGACCTCCTCTTCTTGACTCCTATGGAGGATAGCTCTTCCTTTTGCACTTTCTTCTTGTATAAAACACAAAGACCCAAACTTTTCTTTCTCTTCTCCTTCTTCTCCACTAGCCGAAACCCATTTCTCTTTCTCTTTGGAAGAATTCGAAACTCCCCTCTCTTCTCTTTAGCTAATTTCGTGAGTCTTCTAGAAAATGTCATGGAGCTTCTCCTATTCTAACTTACACCAAGCTAAAAACGACAACACCTTATTTACTCTCCTTCTATGAAATTTTCGTTCACCTTCACTTGCTTATACGACAATGCTTCTTACTCTTCTTTTCTTTTTAAACTAATGTCTCCTTTACTTAACTAATAACCTAAAATTCGTGGGCCTCCTTCATTCTTCATTCACTTAATGCTATGCTATGAACAAGGGCTAAAGCCCAAAGGCTTATTTCCTTCATCCTCTTTTAATTTAACTACTATGTAATATGCCATTTACAATACTACAAAGCCCACTTGCTTTCTTTACACTTCACTCTCATTTAATTACCACTACATGGACCCAAGCCCAATTGATTCATCCTTCTTTATTTACATACAACCTAATGGATCCTAGCCCAAATGCTTCTTTCATTTAATTGCAATTTCAATGGACCTAGCCCATTTTACTTAACTTAAGCTTTAATAACATATATCATCTTCCTAATGGGCTCTTTCAACTTAACTTATGGATTTAAAGTCTAACACCTTATAAAACAAAAACTCTAATTTAACTAAATTCTTCAATTTAATTTCTAAAATCCATACAAGCTCTAATAAATAATCCCCCATTTAATCTCAATCACCTAAATTCATAGGACCCTCAATTCATATAATTCTTTTAATACTAACAATGCATCACAAAAAAAATAAAAATTTCTCAACAAAGCAATTTCACTAAATCCCTTCATTTAAAAATCATAACCTAAGCCAATAAAATCCTCAATTTATTTCCAAACAAATTAAAAATTCTCAAACTAACATCTCAAAATAATTTAAACATGCCTAATACGAATCGGGGCCCAACAATTGTAATATTAACTGCTAATTTTATAATATATTTTCATCTAACAGGAATGGTTAATTAGATCAAGAAGTTCTTTAAAGAACTTGGCATAGTTTATTGCATTGTTCAAGACATTAATGTATTATAGAACTTGAGAGCCACTATGGATGCAAAAGGAGTTAAGGTCTCATTAAAGATCCATGTAGTATATAGGTAGTTTCTTTTAATTGTGATGATAATTTAGAAGAAATTTGTAAGATTTAAGTAAGTGCTTACTATAGAGAATCTTGTAGAATTCTCTTACTAAACCACTATCCCAACAGTAATATGATCATCATATAGTGATATAGTATAAGATAATTAAACGATTGACTTAGTGCAAGTGGAAGATTGTTAATTTATATCCTACAACCAATTGGTTAGTTGTAGTTTAGTGACATAATTATTTAAAATTAGTCTTTATCTTATACATATTCAAATGTGTATGGTAAAGTCCATAGGATAAATATATATTACAAATGAAATTATAATAAGATTCATATGACATATATGTGTTATCCCTAAATTATTCTTAGTTATTGGTTTATTAAGACTAGGCATAAATAGAGTATAAAAAGACTAGCACATGTTATGTTTCTTCTTTATGAAAGAAGTAACTGATAAATTAAAGTATGAAGATACTTAAACAAATATGTGAGTACTTGTTAGGGAACAAGTTTACTGAACTAACTATATATGAGAAATCCATTTGGAACATTAATTATATATTTATGGAAATTCTAATTGTGATAACTGTATAAGTAATCTTTTGACTGAAGATCTCCAAAGTATCTTGTTTAAGGTTTGCTATGTTTTGATACTACTTAGGACCTATTCTAGTTAAGAATAGCTTAGTCAATAGTAATTGGACATAACATGAACTATATAGAGGTATTTGAGTGAACAATATGAGATTCATCATGCTAAAGTGAATAAGGAGAATGTTCCACTATTCACAATTAGTATTGATTTGGAAAATCTTTAACCAATGTGCAATGACACTTTGTAAATAGTTTACAATTTTTTATTAACAAAATTTATTATTAATGGTACAAAACTAACATAATTATACTCAAATAGAGTAGACATTAATTGCATGTTTTATTTCTAATAAGAGTTGTATGATGAAAGAATTAAATTATACAGAACTATCATAAATGGACAGGTTAGTCAAAACTACTTTAACATTCTTAAATATTTAGGTGGTTATGATATATTACTAGACACTAATCTTGATCTATTAATATAAATTATTTAATTAGAAAATTAAAAATCAATTAAATAAGTTTAATTTATCTAATCCCAATTATAATTTAAGGTTATAATTTATATCTATTGCTAACATATTTGAGAATCTAATAAATCACACACAAAAAATAGGTTAAAGAGAGAAAGCATATTTTAATCAAGTTAGACTTGATTGTAAATTTTAAAGATGAGATATTTAATAAATAAGGTTCAATATGAGATAATATATCTTATTTAGGCATAATTAATATTTAATTAGAATTAATAATAACTTTAATTGGATTTGTTAAATTACTAAAATGTCTAAAACTAATTATAAATAGACTTAGGCTTAAGGAAGTTAGAACTTACCTAACCTCTATACAATAATAATAGAGTTCTCTTAATATGTTTTGTGGATACTATTAGAGGCCGAGCACTTGTGCGACTATAGTGGTTAAAATGAGCCAATTTCAGAAAGAGTTCGAGAGAAAGGATAAGAAAAAGGATTAAGCTTTAGAATAAGTCATGCTTTATTTTATTTTATAAGTTAATTATGTTATAGAATTTAATTTATTTTAGCTTTCAAGAAATCATATGAAATAATTTTTATAATAATTTTGTTGCATGTGGGATCTATCCTATCCCGATTTTCCAACAGATATCATCTTTCATTGATAGGTAGGGGAAGTCAATTCAATGGTCATGAACTTGCAAATGCAACTTCAAAGGAAGTGCCTTGCTTGATTAATGCAAAGATCTCTTGGCATTAGTGACATGCTTGCAGGTAACTTTGCATTTGGCTTACTTGCGATTAAAATTTATAGTTCTCTTATTGTTCTTAGGACTATTTCTTAGGACAATATAAAAATCAAATTTCTGTTTATGAACATATCTGAAAATTTTCATTTTTTTAGGTAACCTTAGTTCCATTTCTTTTCACTTTTTCCCACAACTACTTAAAAAGTTGGACACAAGGATGTTTCTTGTCTGTATGGTTAGCGTCTTCAACAGGCAGAGACAGGACAAGACAGGACAGAAGAGGACGGAACAGAACAAGAATTGAAGACAGTGAGATGTTTGGTTGCAGTGGACAGGACAGAAAAAAGTGTAATGTCTTGTAGGACAGAAATGTGTTTGGTTGCAGGGGACAGAACAAAAAATAGTATTAATGACAACTATTTGTTAATGTTATTAATTTTAGTATTATATTTGTTATACAAAATTAGTTTTGTTATTATAAGTTATATTATTATGATTATTTATTATTGTTGTTATTATTAGTAAGATTTATTATAAATTATGTAATAAAAATAACAAGAATAATTATTAGTATTAGTAATACTTGTAATTGTTGTTATTATTTATTATTATTAGTGTATAATAATTAAACTAAATATTATTAGCTGAAAATAAAAAACAATTAATTATTTTCTTGTTCTTATTATGATTATAATTATAAACATAATTTAGGACAAACTAACTACATAAAACATGTCAACATTACATAATAGGTTCAAATAAGTTCGACAACCAAGAAATTCAAATACATAATAATTTAAATAACATAGAAATCCTAAAATTTATTAACATACAAGCCCTAAAATTTATTAAGAATGTCGTTAATGACCATGCCCAAAATGACCCCAATTGCAAGAACTAAAAATGCACGAGTAGATGCCATTTGTTCTTCCAATGTTGCAACTGCGATTGGTTGTTCAGTTGTTGACCGTGACGGTTGAGGATCTTGAGCAGGTGAGGGTTCATAGGCGGGTTCAATGACGGTAGGAAGAATTTGGTTGTTTGGACGACTGCGCCGATGGCGATCCATTACATAAGCAGTTTCTGCTTCTTCAAAGGTCCGATAGCCCTTGAATCTAGCGTTTGGGAAGCCCTCAGTTACCAATTTCACGTCCTCCCAATTGCTTAAAATTCCTACTTGCCGTCCAACGAAGACAACATAAAAGTTGTATCTGGCCATAGTGATGTACCTGCAAATGAATCATATCACAACTATTCATAAACGTAAAGTCAAATAATTTTAAATAATTATAAAATGAGCATACACATTCACCAATCAACATGCTGACAAAATGTAAACATTAATTAATTTTAAACCCAAACATTCATCAATCAACATGGTACTAGCACAAATACAAACACAGTCAAAAGGATATGATCTCATCAATCAACATCACATGGTACTAGCACAAATAAGTTTAGTTAGACAGATGGTTACCATCATACATGTCCATATAATAGTTGAGATTAACAGACAAATTAAGGAACCAAACGTTAAGTCAGACATCAGCACGTAAGAGTCTCCGAACATAAGCCTGCTTCTGTTCTGCATTTAAAGCCCAGAACAGACTTCCAGCATGAGGATTCCTCGAGAAGATCATTGTTGTCGTAATAATGTCTTCAGTGGAGAAACCCAACCGCCCAAGCTCGTCACCTAGTAGGGGCATTTGCTGTCCCCCCCCCCCATAGCATCTGCAATGATCTGTGTACTCCTAACATTGCATTCAGCTGCATGGGCAAGTGTGGCAGTAAGGTTTTCTAGCACTTCACTATCCCTCACCTTCCTTTTCCCTTTACTTTGTTGGTTCGCGTCTGTGTTGGAAGAAGAGGCGACAGATCCAGCTACATGGACGATTGCAGTTGCTGCGGGAGTGTCTGTTGGTCCTGGTTCAGTCAATGGGGAAGCATGAGCTGGTGAAGCTACTGCTGCATCAGCTTCATTTTCATCAGCATCAAACTGAGCCTCAACATCGCCCGGGTCTTAAGTTGCTGCACCTGTGGCTCTGTCTTTCCCAAAGATGAACTCAAGTCTTGGGTATGTTGGAAACGGTTTCCTAAGAGTATAGCACTTATTAGGGTGTTTCTGGAAAAAAATTGACACATATTGTTAGCATGATAAACAACAACTTTGATCATGAGGCGTGTATAAAAAACTTACCCTCATCCATTCGTCAAGCACTTGCTTGCTGTCTACCTCGACACATTGCTTGCTTTCGTTCCACCCAAAGCCACTGTATTGTAACATGTCATACGTTGTTTGATATTTTTCCTTAAGCCTCTTATGTTTATTTTGTATATTTCTCTTCTCAATTAAACACCTAGGAAACTTCTCAACCATCAGTTGAGTAAGCAAGTGGAAAGTCCCAGGCTTAAATTGGCCATTAACGGTTCTTTGTCCACCAACAACCGCCTCCTCCAAGAAGGTAACCAATGCGTCTGTTTCATCATCTGTCCAAACCCGTGACATTGCACCTAAACCATGCAATCTCATCCCCCAAACCATGACAAACCATTTCCATCAATGATTAATTCACATGTTATTTGTAATTTGTTTGGATATAAAGAAGACAACATTAAATTAAACGAAACATGTAATTAAGTACAATAGCAGTCAACACTATGAAGAGAAAATGCAATGGATCAATTCAGTTATAATGAAAGCCAACCAAATTTAATAAAAACTGTTATAGACTAATATAAAGTTCACAATTTAATGGTTTCTTCTCCATTCAGCATACATGTTGTTAGTTAAATCATCTCTCCATTGGCTCCATTCATTAGTTGTCTCAACACGATCAACAAATTCAGGTAACGGTGTATCTTCCCCAATTGGCATATCCTCAGCTTCAAGAGGAGAAAGCTTTGCTGGATCAACACTCATATGCAACCTAATAAAATTGTGCAGAAGGCAGCATGCAATAATGATGTGCACATGAGTGGCTGCAAAATAAAAAGATGGATTTCTTAGGATTTTCCATTTTTTTAAGTAAGCCAAATGCACGTTCAATCACATTTCTGGCAGCTGAGTGTCTCTTATTAAAAAGCTCTTCTAGATTCCGTGGTGCCCTTCCATCTCTTGCCCACTCTTGAATATGGTATCTTGTGCCTCTAAAAGGTGCAAAAAAACCAGGACCATTGGTATAGCCAGCATATACTAAGTAGTAATTTCCTATAAGCAACAAACGCAATCAATAATGTATCTGTAATCATACCTCCAAAAAACAGATTGCCAATTTATAACCATTCGTTTCTTACATACCCCTCGAAACTTGAAGTCCATTAGGCCTACTTACAGCATCATGCAGAACCCTTGAATCTGCTACTGAACCCTCCCATCTAGCAAGAACATAAACAAAGTTTAAGTCCTTATCACACACTCCTAAAACATTAGTGCATATTCTCCCTTTCCTTCTTCTGTACCTGGGTTTGTCTGCTTTTGGTACTATTATGTCTAAATAAGTTCCATCTAGAGCACCGAGGTAACCCTATGTTTAAAATTGCAACAAACAAAAATTCCTGTTAACTAATTTCATAAAGTTAGATGAGACAATGTATTGTAGCTACATAAATTTACTAACCTTAAACGATTTCCATCTATTGTCTGTGGAATCCTCTGAAATTTGTATGGGCTTGGCAAATAACAGATGTTGAAGCCTGATTACAGCCTTCAACACACTATGGAAGGCTGTACTTATTGTTTCTCCTGACCTCATAAACCGAACTTGTAATATTCTATTAGATTCATTTTGTGCTAATATTCTTAGGAATATTAAGACTTTTTCCTCAATGGGCACATGGCCATTATTCCTCAACCTACCATGGCCCTAAAGCATTTCATATAACAATGTAAATGCATTATTATCCATCCGTAAATCCCACTGGCTATTCTTATCACCCTCATGCAAAATCCTATATATATTAGCTTCCCTATTTGGTACTGTTAATGCCCTACTACCTTTAGCATTTTCACTTCTACGCCATTTTTTTGTGTATACATACAAGCATAACAAAATGAACATTCTCAACAAATTCAATTGCCCATTCCAAAGCTCAAACAATGCCAAACACTTAAACATATGATCATGATCTATTGACTCCAATTTTGTAAGAAAAATTGTCTGCAAAGAGAATACAATATAATGATCATAAACTATAGTTGTATATATGTATAGAATAGTGACATTTGTTAATATGTAGAGAATAGTACAAATTGCATGACATGTTTAGGCATTGAGCAAGGAAAAGGATTAGTAAGAATGGAAGGCTCAAAATGAACTTTTCCAGTGCGTATGACATTATGTTGAACAAGCCTACCTTGACAAGTTAATTCAAAGTAAAGCCCAACAATAATGTAATCCTTACCAACTATGCTCAGTTCACATTCAATAATGTAATCCAGATTAAGGAATAGATAATGCTTTAATAGGATGAAGTGCACAGTTTAAATCTCCCACCAACATTACTGATTTGGTCAAAAAATTCTGAATTGTGCCTCTTTCACTTTTAGTATTATAGCTTTGAAGCTCAAACTTATAAAGGCATAGATAATTAAGTTGTCAAATGGTTTCCTATTCTAACCCATCATTTAGTAAAATCAATAACTTGTTTCCATGCAATAAGACAATGATCACTCAAACATTCTAGTTAAACTTCTTTCAAATTGCACATGCTTCCCTTAATAGTCATTCACATATGTATACACAACAAACAAAGAATATTTTCTAATCAAGGTAAGATAAAGAACGACTTACCACTTTGAGAAGAAGTTGTCAAATTCAAGTTTTCGAATGGGAGAAGATTGATGTAGCTTTAATGCAAGTTTCTGACCAACAACAATGCTTTTCGTGTTTCTGACAAAGCAGAGAAGAGGAAACAAGGCACAACATCAATAAGAAGAAAAACATAATATTTTAGTTGATGTGTTGATGAGCAATGATGTGTTGATGCAGAAACAACATATTTTCGTTGATGACTGAATTTCATCTACTTCATGCATGAAATGGGATTTACCTGATCCTAGCCTTTGAAAGTATCTTTTAAGGTCTAAACAAAAGAATAGGATCACTATATAACACAAAAGTTTAAATTATAACTGAACTTGGAGGTATGTTGTTTTCTCAAACCTGTTAGAAAGGGCCTTCCAGATAGAGTTTCATGGATCCACCATTCTTGTTCACATTATCATACGAGTGAAAGAGGTGAAGAGGTCTCTAGTATTGTTGTTATAGTCGAACTTAAGAAAAAGATTGTGCACCGAATAGCCATAAACTTGGGCACAATAGAATTTTCATACTCTGACATAAGGTTATATGGCTTACTATCACCTTTTATAGTGTTTTATTCCTATTATAATTGGATTGTTTTTTGGCTCAAAGTTGTTAGTGATTAATGTATTTATGCTAGTTATTTAGAGCTCAACAGGAGAAGAGCTTCTGCTGAAAACTTCATTGCTTAAAGAATGTTCCACAGGTCAATTTTCCAAATTGCATTACCATAATTAATTGTGATGCATATATGGTGATGATATCACCTTTGTACAACACTTATTTATTAATTTGATAGCTAGTATAATGTATAGTGTCTTGTGCTATTGATCTTACATATATTTCTATGAAGACCTAGTAAAAGATCCCATATTTCACCCTGCATAACAAAATCACTCTTGTTTTTCAAGAACTTAATCGCCCTTTTCAATTTGTTTCACTAGACTAATTGATGTGGATGAGTCTATCATGGTCATACAGATTCACTTTTTGTAATGTATATAAATATGGTGATTTTTTCTATTTTCTAATTCCACTTTATTGTTTATCTTTTCTTTTGCTAATTGATAAGTAGGTGGACTTATTATAGTTGATGAATTGAATGTAATGTTCCTACATTTTCTTGTCAAAGCAAGAGTCAATTCTGGATATTTCTTGATTAAGAGTGATTGTCATTTTCTTAAATTCAGTGGCCATTTATTCATAGCCTTAAAATTATAAACAACTTTTGAACAGTTTTCACAGGCATTTCAATTACAAAAGGACAAAGTTAACAGTTTAAGGAATTGAATTGGTTCTACTTTAACTACATTAGATTGTAGGCAATCTCTAAAAAGGCAGTACAATAACTGTTTCAGGACAAATCCTAGTTTAACTTTTATGATATATGGCCTAAACTTCTGATTAACTAGTGTAGGTCCCTCTTTCCATTTCATAGCTTTGAATATATGTGACTTAAAGGAAATGTAGATGAACAGATTTTGTTTCCCAGCTGAGATGGACAGTATCAAAATTTTTTCATTCAGCCTTCCACCCTTTTTCATATTCTCAGTTACCTCAAGATGAAAACCAAATCAATAAATTAGCATCTTCCACTTTCCAATATCTTCTGCACTTACTTATTCTATCCAACATTATCTTCTAAACTTATTTGAGTGAGAGACTTTTTTTATTAATACAAACCACAAAAAAATGCAATTGTTTTTGGAACAAAACATGCACATTCATTTCCAACAAGTATGATTCCTACTTTTTTATCATATGACTTTGCTATCAAGTATAAGAAAGGGAAATAGAACATTGTAATTGATGCTCTTTACACACTTCATAATATGGATCTTTATACACTGATGTTCTCTAAAGTTCAAACTTAGCTATTAGAGGAAGGTAAATCAAGCTAAAGTAATGATAACTCAATTTAAGACCTGAAAACTAAATTGAACTAGGACAATCTCAATAGCAAGTCCTTATAATGGAAGGATAATATTATTAAGTGCAAAGGAAGAGCAGTGGTGGTAATGAAGCAGTTCAGGTGAGTATGGAGGGACAACAGACCAAGATACAGATGAATGGGTGTAACAAACATACAAATGAGAACAAGATAGGTGATAAAGTTGAGCAATTTAGATTGAAAACACATGGACGTCACAATCAGATCCAACAACAACCACAAAAACAAATTCCTAATGCAGAGGGTAAAATAGCAAATTATAAAAGTCAGCAAGGAGGGACTACGAAAAAAGGAGGAACAATTGGAGAGCATAAAACATTTTTGCAAGAAGTTTGTGCAAAGTTTTCCTCTCCCACAGTAACTATTGGATGTGTGTCTACTCTATATTGGTTCCCCTTGCCTTAAATTGTTGTGTAACAGATACATGAGCAGTGAACAATATAAATGAAAGTTGTTATTCTCTATCCCTATCATCTTTTCTCTCTGATTTGTTGCGAGGATTTCCTTGTGTTATTCTTCTTCCTTCCTTCCTAATTCTACTTCTTAATCAAGTGTGACTGATTTCGTAAGTGATAAAAACGCTAAACATTGGGTATCAGATCAACGAAGCTAGATGAGGGATGGCTGAAACAATGTGTAGAGTGGAGAATGCGTTAACCTATATTTCTATTCTAGCGTTTGATGATTCTAGCGTTTGATGGAGAATGCGTTAACCTATAGCTGTACTGGTGTAAGCAAATTTTCATTTTTGGCTTACCCCTTCATCGACACCTATCAACAACACACAGAAATTAACTCCATAACCAAAACTCCAAGCCATTGGAAACCCATTACCCATACCTTACAAAAACAAAATCGATGGGATGAAAGAGTCTTACTGAGAAGAGAGAAGAGATAGTCGGACGTTAGGTTGGTTGAAGGAAGAGTGCGTTTCTGGAGAAGACAATCTGGAGGTAGACAAAGTGAAAAATAAGCAAAGTTTCCCCAATCTCATGTCGCCAATAGAAAAAACAAATACTTTACCTTTCACTGCAAAGACGAAGCAGAGAAAAGAAGGAGAGTATTTTTCATACCTTTCACTAGGGAGACGAAGCAGAGAGGGAAGAAGGAGAGCGAGGAAACAGATTTGCAAAGGTTTTGTCTATAATGAAAGGGTTATTTTAGTCATTTCCATTTCTTATCCTTAGGACGAGAATTTTTGTACCTCAGTTTTGGAACAAAAGTTTCTGTCCTCGTCCTCTGAAGATAGAACAAAAATGGGCGAGGACAAGCAAACGCTACGCAGAACAGAACTTTTATGTCCTTATCCTCCGTCCTCATCTCTGAGGACGCTAACCAAACTCAGGGTAATTGATAGTGTAGATAGAAGTGGGAGTTGCTTCCCCAAAAAAGATTCTAGACAAGAAGATGAAATGAGAAGGGCTCGAACATTATCTAAGATATGTCTATGTCTACATTTTACTCATTCATTTTGTTTGGAGATACTTGGATAAGAATACTAAACAATGGTCCTATTCTAGGATAAAAACTGAGATAATGTTAATTTTTTTATCTCTATGGCATTATTAGTTCTAAGAATTTTGAGAAGACAAGAGAAATAAGTTTAATTATAATATCAAACTTAATATACACTTAAGGTAACTCATATATAAGTCATAATCATCCACAAAAGTTGTAATAGCTGGTCTCCAAAACTACTGAAGTTTAGAGTGTTAGAGGGTTTCATTTACGCATAATATATAGAGTAACATGAGTTACCTCATATAAATAATTTGGTGCATTTAAGATATGATTTTATGATTTTAGCATACACACGTGAATCATGATTTAGAATTATGAAAACGAAGTGACAAAGATTTTATATGCACTTAATTGACATGTTCTGAGGTATGAAAGTTGCAAAATGAATTTGACATGATTGTAAATTTCTCATGTCTTGTATTTTGGTTTACTAAAAAAAAATTCAAGTAGCAAGACAAGTTGACATGTGAAGATTTGGGATGACTAAGCCTATGAAATGAGTGACATATTGCTTAGAGAATTAAGTGACATATGGCAGCCATAAAGGACGTATACCATCTAAAGAGGGGACATGTATCTTACTTTAATACATGACAAGTGTCCTTTAAAAAAAAGGAGCCCTCATCCTACACCATATGACTTATGCATTCCAGGTCATTTTCTTTTGCCATTTTTCTGGCCGTATACTCTCCATCTCCTCCCTCTCATTGCCGAAACCTACACCTAAGTCATACCTTTGAATTTCTGCCTTAGTTCTGTACATCATCACTCCAAAACTCATGCAAAATCCATCATAAAGATAGCTATACAGGTATAACGTTGTTATATATATTGTTGCCTTTTTCTTCTAATCATGGTTAAACCCATCATACCCCCTCAATGTTCTTACATCCAAGTGAGGCTAAGCGAGCTTGACATTTGAGGTGGCATTCAAGCTAATCAAGTAAGTTAAACACTAACCTATTATGGCATATGTTAGCAGAATTTTATTATGGCTAATTAGGGATGGACTGAATGAGTTGTTGGTGTTAACAATGTATTGGAAAAAAAATGAAGAATGAATTGGTTACTTTTCTGTTCTGTTTTTGGATGTACGAAAACAGTAGCTTATTGGTTGTTGTATGGATGATTTAAGATGGGATTTGAAGTATAATTGATGAGGAATTCACGTTAAAGATAGGTGATATAAAGGTGTTTTCAAATCTGGAAAATTTAGGGATGTAGGTGTGATTGTAAAAAGTGAATGGGAAAGAAAAAAGTGAGCAAAATTTTGTGAGCCTAAGTGTAACCAATATGGAAGTTAAATTAAATTGAAATGCAGCAACTTTAAAGGACATGAAATTTGGAAAAGTTCAAGTGTTAGTGATATCTCTAAGCTTGTAAAATTCGTGAAGTATTGAAGGAAGTAAAGTTACACACATTAGTGATGTTGATAACAAATTCTGGAACTTTAATTTCAGCCTTGTGTACATGTCAAACCAGTTGAGAAAATTCAATCTATATTGGGGTATTTGGACTTAATTAAGGCTAGGAATGAGCCTAGATTGTTTCTTGATTAATTGGTTAAGAGCATGATAAGGATAT
>JANIHZ010000209.1:24840813-24855433 GCA_027478365.1 Erythroxylum rufum | reverse complement strand
AATTCGAGTCACGAAAATAATTTCTTTATAAAATATAAGAGAAAAATCGGAAAAGTTACGAGTTCGAGTCACGAAAATAACTTTTTTGTAAAATATAAAAAAAAAATTGCATACAATTAATGATTTCTTTTAATTTTTACATAGTAGAAAATTTTATGCACTAGAACAACCTTTTTTTAATCTAAAGATGTGATGACCGGTGGAACAAACTTGCACAAACTCAAATTTACTCTCTCCATCTTACAGTAAATGAAATTTGAATATATATAATGCTATTAATTTCAACATAAATGACATGTCTAAAAAAGTAATGAATTTCAACGGACTGTAATTTAGGAATTGCTGGGGTCAAAATGAAATAAGAAGCTTCGTGGAAAGCAACAAGAACATAGAAGAAGCAAACAAAAATCTAAGACGGGTGGTGACGTGTCAAGTACGTTACCAAATATACCCTTACGTTTCGCCATTTTTTACTCTCACTCTACACCTGTTAGGGCGGGAACCCAAAAATTTCACCCAAACGCAGCATGCCCGTAAGTCTCTCTATTTCTCTCTGTCCTTCTCTCTGTCCTTGTCTGTGTTTGTTTTTTTAAAGGTTTTTTTCACTAAATTTATTTTGAATTCGAACTCGAGTTCGAAATTTGTATTCCCTAGGGTTTCAATTTCACTCATTTACCGCAATCGAAGATGAGCCTGCGCAAAGGCTCCAAGGTGTGGGCCGACGACAAGGATTTGGCTTGGGTGGCCGCCGAAGTCACTGATTTTGTGGGCAAGCAAGTGCAGCTCCTCACTTCTTCTGGAAAGAAGGTGAAGTTTGTTGTATAATACTGTTTTTGTTTTGTGATGTTCCTGAGTAGTTGGCGGTGTAGGTTCTGGCTTTGCCGGAGAAGCTTTATGAGAGAGATGCTGATGATGAGGAACATGGAGGGGTGGATGATATGACTAAGTTGACGCACTTGAATGAGCCTGGAGTGCTTTACAATCTCGAGAGAAGATATGCTCTAAATGATATTTATGTAAGTTCAGACACGTGGTGTTTTGCCGGTAAAGGTTGCAATTGTCAATTAATTGTGTTTTTTTTTTCCTCTTTTGCTTATTGGAGATGCTCTTTTTGAGTTCTCGATAAATTGTAAGCTTAGTTCAGGAGTTTAATATCCTGTGGAACGTTGGGTACTTGGGTGTTAATGTCAAATTTGAATTTCTTGAGTTTGATAGATGACATTCCAAGTTTCTGAGGATCATTTTATTTTTGGCTAATAGGATATTGGTTTGAATAAAAGTCTTCACAGTCTGGCCACAGCGTGGACCCCTGTGTTTGTGACATTGGCAAGTGGATTAGTCAGATTATGTTAAAGCTGATATGAACAAGAAATCGTCATGTTCTTAAAAAAAGTTTAACGAAGTTGCTAGATATAAATACTTGTTTCAGATTCATTTAAGTTAAAGCAACAATAATTTACATGCTACACTAATATCTCTTTAGGCATCTTAGACTGGACATTTTTGTGGTGGAATTTTGATAGCTAAAATATTTGAAGTGATTTTTCACCGTTGAAGTTGTATGCCTTAATGGGGTAGCATTGGTATAATACACTCTTCCCTTGAAATTTATGTGGCTCTATTATTGGTCCACGACAGACATACACTGGAAGTATTTTGATAGCTGTCAACCCATTCACCAAGCTTCCCCATCTTTATAATGTACATATGATGGAGCAGTATAAGGGAGCTCCATTTGGGGAGCTGAGCCCTCACGTTTTTGCTGTAGCTGATGCATCATACAGGTTTGTAATATCAAGTCTGGTACTGGTGTGCGATGCATGTTGTACCATGTATGGAAATTAAGTAAGCTTCTGGTGTGCTTCAAATCCAGAGCAATGATAAGTGAGCGCAGAAGTCAGTCTATACTTGTCAGTGGAGAAAGTGGAGCAGGAAAAACTGAGACTACTAAACTCATTATGCAGTATCTCACTTATGTAGGTGGCCGTGCTGCTGGTGATGACAGAACGGTGGAGCAGCAAGTACTTGAAGTAAGATTTGAACCTAATTACTCAAATCATCTCCGTTTATTCAGTGCACTGTAACTTGCTGGAAATTAGGAGCTGATGATGGATGAATGTCGATTTTAATTGACACCTCATTGTCCTTGTCCAAAATTTTGTTTTGTGTCTTTGCCACATTATTATTTATATTTATTGCTAGAGAGTTCATTTTAGATAATTATGTTTTAGGTTTCACCAGCTTAGGAGGTGATAAAACATAATCTATATGCTAATTTGTTTATGTTTTGAGTTCTTATACTCTACAGTAAAACAGATGATGATTCTATGCCTTCTTTGGAGGATTTGAAATCTTATTTTCCTTATTTGTTTCTGATCTGGGTATTTTTGCGGCATGTAGTCAAATCCACTATTGGAGGCATTTGGTAATGCAAGAACTGTTAGAAATGACAATTCAAGGTGAGATGGTACTTCCAACCAAGTATGGCTTGCATCAATATTTTATTTTAATTGCTGTCTCATTTTGTATTAGACATATCTTTTCTTTCATACTTTTAACAACACGTGTCTCTGGTCATGTCTACACTGGATTCATTGTCATTTCCTGTTCTCATTTCTTCTGTATTGTCCACAGTTAGATGGATTAGGAAGTTTCTAGAAAAAATTGAAACAGGGCATTTGAATGCATAGATTAAGAGGGTAAGGTAGCGAACTTGGTAGAAGAGAAGATAACTAGTAGGAAACTTGGATTGATGTGGAGATCATTGCATGTTGTCACCCAACATAGAGTAGGTGTACTTATAGTTGCATATGATAGGCAGGTTAACTCGTGTTTTCTATATAAGTTATTTGGTGAGCTGGTTCTATATTCCTCTCTCATCTTCAGTTGGTTAGCTTCTTAGTTACTATTTGTTGTTCTGGCAGTCGTTTTGGCAAGTTCGTTGAGATTCAGTTTGATGCAAATGGTAGAATTTCTGGTGCTGCAATTAGAACTTATCTTCTAGAGCGATCTCGTGTAGTTCAGATCAGAGATCCTGAAAGAAATTATCACTGTTTTTATCAACTTTGTGCATCTGGAAGGGTAATCTCCCACTTTCTCGCCCTACACTCAAGACTTGCAATATTGTTTCCATTTTTGTTGTGCTGATGAGTATTTGAGTTAGGGTGCATGTGCATGCCTAGTGTGCAGTTGTTGCTCTGTGTGTGCTTATGTGATTTGCCCTGGCTAATTGAAATTCAAGTGTACTGATGCTGTAATTTGGACTGTCTCAACATTTGTAGGATGCAGAGAAGTACAAGTTGGATCATCCAAGGCACTTTCACTACTTAAATCAAAGTAAGACATATGAATTAGATGGGGTGTGTAATGCTGAGGAATACTCAAAGACAACGAGGGCAATGGATATTGTTGGTATAAGTGACAAAGATCAGGTTTGCCAATATTAAATCAATTGCACAGAGTTCCCACTTTTCTGAATTATCACTGTTCTTTATTTCTATTTAATCTTGATGTTTTCTTATGAGTCCATTATCAGGAAGCTATTTTTCGCACATTGGCTGCAATTCTGCATCTTGGGAATATAGAATTCTCTCCCGGAAAGGAGCATGATTCTTCAGTTCTGAAGGATCATAAATCCAGCTATCATCTTGAGATGGCTGCCAATCTTTTTATGTAGGTTATCCTGTTCAGTAATTTGGACTAGTAATTTTGAAGAAATCATTGATTACCACACTGATTTGAGTTTTTCTTTTGCATTTAGTTTTGAGATCAATATTGCTCAACTCTTTATACTTTATATTGACAAAATGTATGACTCAAAGTTTAAACATAGGGATTGCACTTCTTTCTATCAGTGTAAGAATGGAAAATGTGAATGCCAGGTTGTTATAGTTGAACTTGTTGAAGATGTTTTGTATGACTGTCTTATGATTTGTGGATATGGTTGGACTGTGGTATAGACAACTTCCACATTGTATACAGTATGATAAGGAAGAGCTTGTTTTTGTATTGATGAAAATTACTCATCTGACTTCAATATAGTAAATATTAAGCCTGTTATATATATCATGGTGCTGTTCCTATGGCTTCTGATACTACTTGTTACTTTTTAATCAGGTGTGATATGGAGATCTTGCTGACAACATTGTGTACTCGGACCATTCAAACTCGTGAAGGAAATATTGTGAAAGCTCTCGATTGCAATGCTGCAATTGCTAGTCGGGATACTTTGGCCAAGACTGTTTATTCTAGGCTGTTTGATTGGTAGTTCGGAATACTCATTATATGGAATTTGTTTTTGGTGTTTCATGTTTAAGTTTTTATAATCTAATTTAGGCTGTTTCTGATGTTTCTTCTAGGCTTGTTGATAAGATTAACAGATCTGTTGGGCAAGATCCAACTTCTCAGATACAAATTGGACTGCTGGACATTTATGGTTTTGAATGCTTCAAACATAATAGGTAAATTCTTTTACATGCATCAATTCTTTAACTATTTTCTTTAAAGGTATAAACTTTTTGAAGACAAATTTACTGTAGCATGTCATGGTTTTTTTCTTTGATCTTTTGAAGAATTATCTTCAATTTGTGTGTACATGGATGACAATTAAAATAGAAGGCAGCTTTGAACATGCTTTTCTGTTGATTGGTTTCTTGTATCAAATAGTTGTAACATCGCATAATATCCTATATTTTTGTATCTTTATAGGCTATTACTTCATAGTACTTGTTTGTCTTGCTGTAAATTTTATGACCTTGGGCATTGTTTTAAGTTTTCATCTCTATATTTTAGCTCTGACTCTTACCCTTTTTCCTCAAGCATTTCACTTTCATTATTATGCTCTAGTTGTTTGTAGCTTTTATCATTGTCTTGTTATTTTTCTCCCCTTTGTCCAATGGCTAGTGTTTCTTTTTTCACAGTTTTGAACAGTTCTGCATCAATTTTGCAAATGAGAAACTTCAACAGCATTTCAATGAGGTGTGGACTTTTTTAATATAAGAGACTAGATGATATTAATTGAGACTATTCTTAAATTATTTCTCTTTCAAAATTTCAGCATGTCTTCAAGATGGAGCAGGAGGAATATAGAAAAGAAGAAATTAATTGGAGCTACATTGAATTTATAGACAACCAAGATGTTTTAGATTTAATCGAAAAGGTTTTTCATCTGTCTACTCTGATCTGCTTTAGCTTGTTTTTATTATGTACAACTTGTTTGAATTTTAGCTTGTTTTACTATTCCTTAATTTCCAATATGATGAAGTTAAGTTGGTGACAGTGTCGCCATGGCAAAGATAGGATGTGATTGGATTATTTTGCTGCAATTTTTGACTAACTCCTAGATGAACTGGGGTTGCTAAAATTATATAACTAATAGATTTTGGAAGTTGCAGTCAATTTAGATGAAATAGGTATATATATATAGATCTTTTTTCCCTTTAGATCTGTTAGTCCAGTTTTGCTTAGTGATGTGCAACTATGATGTTTTAGATGCTTCTTATTTAATTATTCATGCTTGTTAACTCTCTTCTTAGGTGCAGAACTTAAGTGAACCATCACAAAATAGAGAAATACCAGTGCTTCTTACTTCGGTAGCTTGTCTAATGTTATTGCATAACTTTTTGTAGAAACCTATTGGGATAATTGCTCTCTTGGATGAAGCTTGGTACAGTTTGAGTTCTTCAATATAACTTGGTGGGTTTTGCTTTGAAGAAATCTTTGCATGCAGTATATCCTTATCCTGATTTTTAATTTTATGCAGCATGTTCCCAAAGTCAACACATGAAACATTTTCAACCAAGCTCTTTCAGAATTTCCGGGTACACTCTAGGTTGGGAAGGGCAAAGTTTTCGGAAACAGATTTTACCATTTCTCATTATGCTGGCAAGGCATGTCTTATGTATATAATTTCTCTTGACAGATTCTCTCTAACTATACGCATCATGACATGGCGTGGCCTTTGTGCTGTAGGTCACTTATCAAACAAACACCTTCTTAGATAAAAACCGGGATTATGTTGTGGTAGAACATTGCAATTTGTTGTCTTCATCTAAATGCCCTTTTGTTGCTGCTCTTTTTCCCTCACCTCCGGAGGAGTCATCAAGATCATCCTACAAATTTTCATCTGTGGCATCTAGGTTTAAGGTACGGGGATCTCCTGTATTTAGACATCAATTCGTTAAGCAATTTTTACTACAAAAAGATAACATGAACCTTAATGATGTAAAAGACCATGAGTAATGTATTATTTGTCTTAATTTGGTGCATTCATATTTGATAACTACATGTCATTAACTATTGTTTGATATGTTATATATGTGACAGCAAAAAGCTCTGGATTCAACCATGATTTGTCTATGTTGTTTAAGATACCTAGTTGTGTGTTACTGGATGAATTTAATTAGTATAAGGTTGTTTTCTTTTTTTTTCGTCTATATCTTACTGAGAGAAAAGTATAGAAAGTTTGATTAAATAACTGCCTTTTAGTGCTTGTGGGGTTTTCCTTTTGGATGTTGCTCTCCACATTATGTAGAATTCTTGGATGAGTATCTTGTTGTTTGACATTTTTTGTTGTGTTTTCTAGTCAAAAGCTTCTATGTTATTTTGATGTTTGTCACCATAGTACAAGGAATGGATTTCTATGTTCCTAAATTTTTTTGCTAATCTCAAAGTATTGTGCATTCACAATAAATCTTTTTGAATTTCTTTTGTAGCAACAACTTCAAGCTCTTATGGAGACGCTAAATACAACCGAGCCTCATTATGTACGCTGTGTGAAACCAAACTCTTTGAACAGACCTCAGAAGTTTGAGAATCTAAGCATATTGCATCAACTACGTTGTGGGGTTTGTAACTCTAGATCTTCATGTTTCTTAGTTGGCTTTGTTTCCTTGTTTACCTCATCCCTACAATTCCTTATAGACATTGTATGTCTATTAGGGCTTTTGTGTTTGTTATTTTGGTGACAACTATTATTGATGATTGAGCTAGAAGAAGCATATAGCGGAAAGTCTTAGGGGAGAACTTTTGCAAATGGAATATATGATGGATGGAAAAGTGTGAAGTCATTTGACCATAACTTTATCCGGGATTCTAAGACACATTGCTTAGTGTGAAAGAGTTCAAGGCTGGGAATAGTATATCCTAGTTCACATAAAGCACAAGGTTCTTATATTACGGGTGTCAGTAATTCCACTTAAAATTTTCAGTGGAAGTTAGTAGAGATCTTAATGCCTATGGTTTATGATTGTACACCTATTATTTGGAAGAGTGGTCATATTGATGCATGATGCAAGTCTAATGCTTTTAAATGGAATTTAATACATGCAAGACGTGCATGAACTGGTATCTTAGTGTTAGATATGCCCTAGTGTAACTTGAGGGTGCTTTTAACTAGCATGTTGAAAATGATAATTAATGGAAAATTTGACCAGGTACCATACAACATGATCATGGTTTCATTATGAGATGTGCAATGTTGCTACTTGCAAGATTTTAAGAACAATGAAAAAATCATGGTGAAACCGGCTATGAATCTGTAATGTACCAATTCATGAAATTTTCATATGCGTGCCCTTGTTCCTGTATTGATAGTACCCAGTTTGCAAAGTATCCCTTATGGAGTTTAACTATTGCTAATGAGGGCAGGGGGAATTTGGACAGCTACTTTCATTGCTCAAAATGCCTCAAAAGTACTCCTTAGAAGACAAAATATACTCATTTCAATTGCCCTAATTCTTCAAATTTGGTGTTTAGCAGTTTAAGAAGTATGTCTATGGAGGAGTGTGTTAGAGACCAGTAGCTCTAACAGTGGTTCAGCTAGCTCTTTTGAACCCTGCACCACAAGCACACACACACAGCACAGAACAAATGCTCACCGTAGCAATAGAACAGTGACCAGAAGGAAATGACGATGAAAACTATCCAGGATTGTTATTCCCTAGCTAGGCTTCGAGGGCTAGCTAAACCTCCGTACACTTGCCAATTCTCATAACATAACAGAATGCCGAACCTTCTACCCCTGACAACTGTATATTCCCTTCTCCTAACAAACTCCCACATGGCTCCTCTCTCAATCCCCATTTTACCCTCACAACCCCTCACTTATTACCTGTATTCCTATCTCTCATCCCTCCCCTCTTCTTGCCATACTTCTTCTGAAATCTAGTCTCAACAGAGTGTGTATGGTGTAATGCCACAAGTAGGTGCAGGTTCAAAGTTCTCAAGCAGGTCATGCATGTTATGTAACACTATTTAAGAGTGTGATCATATCTGGACATGATGTATGGCGATTGACATGGCTAGTAAATGGTGACTATATGTTACATGGTCAAAAAGTGGTATCCATTTTGCATATTTATACGATGCCAATGTGCTGTATGCCTACTTGAGTTAATTTTTCTGTTATTGATGTTGATTAAAACTTTTGCCTCTGATTTTCATTGTTAATAATTTTGATGTTGCAAATTTTGTTTTGTGTCATTTCTTTATATTATCCCCATATTTCTTTACTTAACTACATCAATGTTAATGTACTTCTAGTTTTGTGCAGGGTGTTTTGGAAGCTGTTCGGATAAGTCTGGCAGGTTATCCCACTCGAAGAACTTATACGGAGTTTGTGGATCGCTTTGGAATATTGGCACTTGAGTTTTCAGATGGAAT
Source organism: Erythroxylum rufum (assembly GCA_027478365.1). NCBI lineage: Eukaryota > Viridiplantae > Streptophyta > Magnoliopsida > Malpighiales > Erythroxylaceae > Erythroxylum > Erythroxylum rufum. The sequence goes on along the minus strand of JANIHZ010000209.1, from coordinate 24,846,772 downwards.
GTTAGTTTTTTTTTTTGTGTCAATCCTTATTGGTGAAATATCTCTTTGATAGTTATGAAGAAATCTGTTCACCATTTTTATCTTTTGTGTACTCATTGTTGTGATCCTTACGTCTTCTATCATATATTATAGTGTAAGATTCTAGGCTACACCTTTGAGAGCTTCCAAAATTTGCATGTTTATGTGCTCAATTTTTGTGGGCAATTGAACATGGTATATAGTTCTCTAAATAATACTTCATTTCATGTTTTACTTTTTGTTTTTGAATTTCCTTATGGCATGTCATACTTTGTTGTAATCATACTTTTATCACCCATGCAATTCCATTATTGCAGTTATGATGAAAAAACTTGGACAGAGAGAATTCTGCAAAAGTTAAAGCTGGAGAATTATCAGGTACATATATAAAGATTCGACGTATCAGATTTCATTTATGTGGTGGTTTTGTCCTTTGTTTTAATTTCTTCCACTATTTCTCTTTTGCAGTTGGGAAGGACGAAAGTGTTTCTCAGGGCTGGCCAGATTGGCATTTTAGATTCTCGACGGGCTGAGGTTCTTGATGTTGCTGCAAAATGCATTCAGCGTCGGTTGCAAACATTTATTGCACATCGCAATTTCATCTTGATAAGAAGTGCTGCATTTTCATTCCAAGCATTTTGCAGAGGTTTGGTATTCCTGTTGAGCTGTTGTCTTTATATGAGTTAGCATCCAGTCATTGAAATGATGTCCTCTCCCTTGAGATTTGTGATAGTCTGGCAGTTTTCTTGTGGCATTGAAGTGTAAAGTTGTTGCATGCTTTAGAGCTGAATGAAAATGAGCTACATATTTATGTTTACTTAAATCATTTTCAGTTATTTCCCTATCTGGGATGCTTTACTCCCTTTATGGTATACTGCATAAATATACACCTCAACTTAAAAAAAAAAAAACTTCTGCCAAACCCTTTCCCCTTATAAGTGTGGGGTTCAATTCTATCATAAAGCATATTATATTGGTGGATATACATCTAAATATGTCTATGCTTGGTTAGATCTTGTTTGACCAGATTTATATTGGTTCATTTAAGATCTACAAGTTCTATATATGATTTACCCTCGTTCAGTTATTTTTTTCTTGGCTCTTAGTGGGTGATATTATGTAGGATGCCTTGCTCGGAAGATCTATGCTGTAAAACGGGACACAGCAGCTGCTGTTACAATACAGAGAAATGTTCGCATGTGGCTATTAAGGCATGCATATTTGAAACTGTTCTCTGCTAGCATAATCATACAGTCAAATATTCATGGTTTCTTGGCTCGCCTAAGATTTTCACACACTAAGAGGCATAAAGCTGCAATCATGATACAGGTAAGTATTGCTTATCTCTTGTAACTTTAGTAGCTGTTTTGGCTGGATATAGTCTTAATCTTTTTCTGGTGTAATCTTAATTGCTTAAAGGCATATATTTTGGTTTAGTACTTGTACCATTTTGAGTGTATGATTGTTATTAGTAGAAGTGATCTCTTATTGGATAGAACTGTAGGTGCATCCAGTCCAAATGGGGAAAGTATGCTAGGTCCATCAAATTGGACACTTGAAAAGCTTTTGATATTTTATTGTGTTGCCTCTCACTGGATTTGATGCTTTTTTCTATTTGGATTCCATACTTTAGTTTTTTTGTAATATAATACTATGTCCAGGCTTGTTGGAGGATGTACAAGTTCCGCTTTGCCTTCCGACATCATCAGACTTATATCATAGCTCTACAATGCCGCTGGAGGCAAAAGATGGCAAAAAGAGAGTTGCGGAAGCTGAAACAAGTGCGTAATCTCTTACTTCTTATATAAGTATAAAGCTTTGATATCTGTTATTGTGCTTAAGCTAAATTAGGACAAATATGAGGTGCAGGTTACTTAGAGAAGCACTAGTATTTATGTATTTTTCATAGTGTGAGGCTTTACTATGAGAAATTGTAATGTGAACTTCTCAAGATTAGAAACTGAAGTTTTAATTAAAGATGATAATACATCAGCCAGCCTGCTTGTAATACTTTTTAAAGTAAACTCTTAAGGTGCACTGATATTTTAGTGCATTTGGTGACATCTCCTTCCTCTTGTAACCCTCAAAAGGTTCTTTTCTAGCTATCTGCTTATTGATTATGTTATACAGCCATTTGCTGCAAAAATTTGATGTTACTGGCCTGTAGAAATATTTATGAAATGAGGGTATTGATAGATTTCCTTTTATCAATAAAAAAAATGTCAAGCACTTAACATGCCTTTATTTGTTTTCTTCACACAGGAGGCTAATGAAGCAGGTGCCTTGCGTTTAGCTAAGAATAAACTTGAGAAGCAGATTGAAGATGTCACACTACGTTTGCATCTGGAGAAAAGATTGCGGGTATCACTTTTTGTTGTTGCTTGTATATGTTATGTGAGCTATTTAATCTTCTAATACCTATTAAGCGCAATGCAGATGTCCAATGATGAAGCTAAGTCTATTGAAATTTCCAAGCTTCAAAAACGATTGGAATCCATGACTCTGGAGCTGGATGCAGCTAAGTTGGCTACAATTAATGAATGCAACAAGAATGCAGTTTTACAAAATCAGCTAGATCTATCAACAAAGGAAAAATTGGCTTTGGAGAGGGAACTTAATGTGATGTCTGAAATGAGAAAAGAAAATGTCTTTTTAAAGGTAACATTTCTTTGTTATGTAAAGGCTCGGTTTCTGTAGTCCTTAGATACAGGTACCTTGCTCAGCACTTGATGATCCATAGAAGATTAAAATTTCTTTCTCAAGAACCTGAATACCCTGTTAATTTGGATTTTAATTTTCTTCAAATAGTTTGTTAGGAAATACAATGCTAAGGTTAGCAGTTTGGTTTTAGCTCTCTGCTACTTGATCACATGGTATTTTAAGCATCAATTAACCTTTTCAGCCTTACTGTTTCATGGTGAATGTTTTACGTGCTTGTCTGTCTGCAGAATTCTTTGGACACTTTAGAAAAGAAGAATTCGTCCCTGGAGCTTGAGCTCATCAAAGCTCAAAAGGATAGTAATGATAACATTGGAAAGTTGAAGGAAATTGAAGTGAAATGTTCCCAACTTCAACAGAGTGTTAAAAGGTATTGGCTTGGAGAAAGTATATAATTAGACATGTTTACTTGGTGCATGGAGTTATTTGCTTAATTAGTTACCTTGTATAATGCTCATGTTTTAGTATTGTACGTTTCTTGATCTTAAAAGCCACTATCAAAATGTATTGCCTATTGTTCAGAAGTTACTTGGATGGTGTTCATATCCATCCATTCAATTTGAGTGGATATTATATATCACATATCACCTGTATTAGCTTCAGCAGGTTTTCTTGATTGCTGCCTTTGTGATTTTCATCATCCCTATATGTTTATACTTGTGGTTTTTGACATCATAGTCTTGAGGAAAAGCTCTCGAATCTAGAGGATGAGAATCATGTCCTTCGGCAAAAAGCACTAAGTGCATCTCCAAAAGCCAACCGCACTGCTACACTGCGGACATTTGCTGAAGTGAGTTGTCATTTATAATTGAGTTCCTGAAAATACATTTGAACAGTGCTTATGTCTTTGATATGCTGTTTGACTTAGTTGTAATTGATTATCATCACATCAATGTGGTAATTAGTTTTGCGTTCTCACCTAACCATGGATGTCGTGATAGCTCTTTCCTAACCTTTTGCTTTCTATTATGTTATTTTTGTTAATGGAACAGAAATACTCTAGCGCACTTGCTCTAGCCAACAGTGAAAGGAAGCCTTCATTTGTAAGATATGACTTTGCAAGTTCTTTTGTTGATCTGGTTGCACATAATTTCATTTTTTATTGCGAATGGGGATTGTCTTGCAGGAATCTCCTACGCCTTCAAAACTTATTGCACCCTTTTCTCATGCTTTATCGGAATCTCGCCGATCAAAGTTAACTGCAGAAAGACACCAGGTTTATCCTTTTGTGAGGCCTGAAAAGTTCCAGAGTTTTCGTGAACTTATGGAGAGCTTGTTTTAGATTTTAATGCTTTAAGAACAATCATTGATGTGATGCATCGTATCTTACTGCATATGCTCAGGAGAACTATGAATTCCTTGTAAGATGTATCAAAGAAGATTTTGGATTTGTTGATGGCAAACCAGTGGCAGCTTGCATCATATATAAATGTCTTCTTCACTGGCATGCTTTTGAGTCAGAGAGGACAGCTATCTTTGATTGTATCATCGAGGGAATTAATGAAGTTCTCAAGGTTAGTTCCTTTGTTCAAATAAATAGTATTACAATGTCTAAAAATACTTCAATATATTTCAGAAGTTATTATTTACATATGCTGCCGTTCTTATATAGAGCTAGGGTACATAGCTATGGGAGTCTTCCTAACTCCTTATTTGGAAATATCCTTAATATAACTCTCCCTCAAGTTGGTGCAAAGATGTCTATCATATCCAACTTGCTAATCTGCTCTTCAAATGGTTGTCTGAACAGTCCCTTTGTGAAGAGATTTGCTCTTTGTTCTTTAGTAGGAACAAATGGGATACATATGCTTCCATCTTCCATTTTTTCCTTGATAAAGTGCTTATCAACCTCTATATGCTTTGTCCGTTCGTGAAGTACTGGATTGAGTGCAATATTAATGGCTGCCTTATTGTCACAATACAAATTCATGGGAGGCTTAACTTCCAAATGTAACTCAGACATAACTCTTTGGAGCCATAAGACTTCACACACTCCTTGAGCCATGGCCTTGTACTCAGCTTCTGCACTACTCCTAGCTACTACATTTTGCTTTTTACTCCTCCATGTTACCATGCTCCCCCATAGATAGGTGCAGTATCTTGATGTTGACCTTCTGTCAGTAATTGAGCTAGCATAGTCTGCATCCATGTAGACTTCTATGCTTCCTTCTTCCTTCTTCTCAAAGAACAATCCCTTACTAGGACATCCCTTTAGATATTTCAAAATTCTGATAACAGCCTCCAAGTGTTCTTCATATGGTGAATGCATAAATTGACTTATTAAGCTCATTGCAAATGCTATATTTGGTCTGGTGTAAGATAAGTAAATTAGTTTCCTAACAAGTCTTTGGTACCTTTCTTTGTTTACTGGAACACCATTTTCGGGCTGTTCAAGTTTCTTTCCTAGTTCCATTGGTGTATCACACGGTTTACAGTCACTTAAACCTGTCTCGTTTAATAAATCCAAAGTATACTTTCTTTGAGTCACCACAATTCCCTTCTTGGATCGAACTACTTCCATGCCAACAAAATATCTAAGCTGCCCCAAGTTTTTTTACTTCAAATTCCTTCCTGAGCTGAGCTTGTAACTTCTCTAGCTCACTTGATCACTCCCAGTAATTATGATATCATCCACATACACTATTAGGACAGCAATTTTACCTTCCCCATTCCTTTTAGTAAACAAGGTATGATCTGATTAGCCTTAGGAATACCCCTTGTTACAAATTTGGTGAATATGTCCAACCAGGCTTTTGGGGACTGTTTTAGTCCATACAGGGGCCTTCTAAGTTTGCACACCTTGTCTCCAAAGTTTTTCTCGAACCCAGGAGGTGGCTCCATGTATACTTCTTCTTCTAAATCACCATTCAAGAAAGCATTCTTTACATCTAGTTGGATTAGAGGCCAGTCTAAGCATGCAGCCACTGTTAATAGGACTCTGACAGTGTTTAACTTTGTCACTGGAGAGAATGTCTCAGTATAGTCCAACCCAAATGTTTGAGTGTAAACCTTTGCCACCAACCGAGCTTTAAATCTTTCTATAGACCCATCTGCATTGTATTTAATGGTAAACATCCACCGGCATCCAACCAATTTTTTTCCTCTTGGTAGATCTGTTCTATTCCATGCGCCATTCTTTTCCAGGACCTTTAACTCTTCCAAAACCGCCTCCTTCCACTCAGGAACAGCTAAAGCATCATGTATATTGTTTGGAATTTCTGCA
>JANIHZ010000209.1:24827966-24840713 GCA_027478365.1 Erythroxylum rufum | reverse complement strand
CTGAGCATAGTTTTCCAGGTCTGAGTATGTTTCTTTGATTGCTTCCCATACATCTTTGGCTGTTGGGAGAAAAATAAAGGGTCTTCCAACCCTTGGTACCATGGAATTGATAAGCCAGGCTGTGACCATGGCATTCTCCAAGCACCGCTGGTCGAAATTGGGGTCTTCTGACCTTGGAGTTTGGATTGCTCCTGTTATGTACCCTATCTTTCTTTTTCCAGTAATTACAAAACGGGCTGATTGGGACCATTCTAGGTAGTTTCTTCCATTTAGCTTCTGGATTGAAATTTGTAGGGAGTTCTCTGGTTGTATGCTAACTGAATAAGGTTGATTTCCTGATCCAGAGAATGGCGTAGAGCTGCTGGTGGTCTTGAGGGATGAAGATTGAGATCCCACCATTGCAGCCTTGTAATTCATGGAAGAGTGTGAGGCTCTGACTCCCATAATTATGTACCCTAGCTCTATATAAGAACGGCGGCATATGTAAATAATAACTTTATATTGAAGTATTTTTACATGGTATCAGAGCCTCACACAGAAGACTCCTTATTTGGAAATATCCCTAATATAGCTAGATATTACAGCTAAGGATAATCCCTAAGAATAATCCCTTAATTAAGGGACTATCTATTATTACGGGATTCTCTACACAATGTAAAATTACTAGCTGTTTGCTCACTCTTTGCATGATTCATGATCTTTTTAATGGTTGAAGACAATTTCATGTTGGACATTAATTATGAATTAAAAAATTATGGCAATCCTAACTAGATAAAGTGCATCTTTTTTTATAATTCAGATATTAACAGTGTGAAGAGAAATTGAAAATTTAGGCTTAAATTTTAAGGCATAATTTATGTGAATTTAGGATCTATGTTATTAAGACTGCATAATTGAGGATTTTTACTCAATTAATGTTATGGTACAATGTTATTCTATTTATTAACTTCTCCGATCTACTTGAAACTTCAAATTTTATTTAGATGTAGCTTTTTATGCTTTAAATTTGATATTTTAATGTCTTGCTTTCTTGTTGAAATCTAGTTAAAGTTTTTCACTGCCTTTTGTGTAGTTTTATGTTTGTCTCACATTTTTTTCCCTTTGCACTGTGGAATTTATTTTCTTTGATAGCATCTTGATATTTAAATGTCATTTGTGATTGACTTAGATATTTCATGAAACTGAAACCCTAACATATGGCACATCCAAGTTTTTTTACGTTGTGCATTAAGATTGAATACTGAATTTGCTGATTTTGATTATGACGATCAAAGTAAAAGATAAATTTCCATGATCTTAAATCAAGAGGTTGTGCTTTGGAATTTTGGTGTAGGACTACACATCTTCTAATCTTTACTTACTGTTTCTTGCATTATCTTCAATGTTTATAGTATGCATACAACGTGAAATAATACTTGAGAATATTTCAGGATGGGGATGAAAACACCAAGTTGCCATATTGGCTGTCCAATACCTCAGCACTTCTGTGCCTTCTGCAGAGAAACTTGCGGTTGAATGGCTTTTCGGCCACAGCTTCTCAGCGTTCTGCATCTTCTGGATTACCTGGGAGGATTATCCATGTAAGTTTGTACCTATATGAGGAATCTGTGATATATATACTAATTTTATATACATAATAAATTTTGACCTGAGGATTTGCCTAACTATTGGTCAATTTCAATATGTTTGTAATCCTGGGCAGAGACCTAAAATTGTTGTACTGTAAATAAACAAAAGACAGGTTAAGTTAAAGCAGCAAAATTGATTGTACGAGTGCTATTTGGTCAATCTTGCTATGGTATACTGTTATTTCTTCAGTTTCTTTGTCTTGGCTTTTTTCTACTTTGTTGCGTCTATGTATTTGCATGACCCTATCCACTACCAATCAAAATATGGAAATTTTTATTAATTTTATTTTTCTTTTATAGTGGATTGCAGATGATTGCGTTCATTAGAATTTTCTACAGTAATTCATGACCCCAATTGCCATCACTTGTAGTCTAGTTTTCAGTTTTTTAAAAATTTATACTACTGGTTTCTTACCAAATGGTTACCAAGTCTAGCTGGTTTTTAATTAATATATTGCCAGGGTGTGAAATCTCCTCTCAAATACATTGGATATGAGGATGGTTTATCGCATGTGGAAGCAAGATATCCTGCAATACTGTTTAAACAACAACTAACTGCTTGTGTGGAGAAGATATTTGGCTTGATTAGAGACAATTTGAAGAAAGAACTGTCTCCATTATTGAATTTATGCATTCAGGTGAGTTTGTTCAATCCAGCATATAGTTGCTTACAACAACCAATCTTTTCTTTATTCCAATGCAAATATTCTGAGAGCAAGAAAAAATGAGGGGAAATCCTTTATTTTCTTTTTTTTTTCCCCAATTCCCGTAGGTTGCGGGTTTGATTAATGTAATTATTACAGAAATCTACTCTGATATTCATGGTGGATATGTGTACTGGCATTTGACCTGCACTTTGATTGACTTTGTTGTTTAAGGCACCAAAATCAACTCGACATGCTGGGAAATCTTCTAGATCACCTGGTGGAATTCCTCAACAAACACCAAACACTCAGTGGGAGAGCATCATTAGATTTTTGGACTCTCTCATGGAACGGTTGCAGAACAATCATGTATGTGTGATACTTTCGTTTTTCACTTTTCTAGCTATTTATTTTTATTTGCACTCCACTTTGTAATTAGTTTTTGTGACCTTTTGCTTGTACATGTTATTCACCTGTGCAGAGTGGCAAACTTGCAAAGATAGAACATTGTTTAGCGGTTTTGGAACTATAAAAGTGAAACTCTTAACTAGTCTTTGTTGCTTGCATCCAATTGTTAAACCATTTTGTGAAATTGATACTCAATTGATGGGATTTCTGCTGTCCTGTTGCTTAGGAGAAAATCAGAATTGATTCTTTTAGCTTGACCTTTAATTCTTGTCTTCTTTTTGTGCCATACGTACTGTCTTGTGAGATTTATACTGACCTATTGAGCACACATTTAGGTGCCCTCATTTTTCATTCGGAAGCTCGTTACCCAGGTTTTCTCTTTTGTTAATATATCACTTTTCAACAGGTGAGTGATTTAAAAGAATTTGTTTGAATTGTATTTTCATCATTTGAGTAGCTTATGAAAATTTTAATTGTTCTACTTAGCCTTCTACTGCGAAGAGAGTGTTGCACATTTTCCAATGGGGAATATATCAAATCTGGTCTGGCAGAATTGGAGAAATGGATAGTCTGTGCAACTGATGAGGTAATTATTTTTAACAGAGGTCTAGTTCAAATTATTTTGAAGGCTGAGATATGGATCTAGTGAAATTGCAGAATGCAGGAACCTCTTGGCATGAGCTCAAGTATATTAGGCAAGCTGTTGGGTTTCTGGTAGAAGGCCTTTCTTTTCTTATTTTACCCATGGATAATGAGTTGCCCATAGCTAATTCATTTTGCAATGTCTTAAGGTGATTCACCAGAAGAGGAAAAAATCCCTGGAAGACATCATGCAAGATCTTTGTCCAGTATGATCTAGTCTTTTCACGTTTCACCTCCCTCCCGGAATGGAAAATTGTTTTGTTAATAGAATCTCACCACCCCGGTCTTATTTCTTGGACAGGCATTGACAGTTCGACAAATATACAGAATAAGCACCATGTATTGGGATGATAAATATGGCACTCAGAGTGTATCAAATGAGGCAAGTACCTTGAATGATCAAAAGTACATGATTAGTTTGGTCAAAACCATCTCAGTTTCTCAAGATTTCTGAGTGCAGGTAGTTGGGCAAATGAGAGAGATGCTGAACAAAGACAATCAGAATTTAACTTCTAATTCTTTCTTGCTGGATGACGATTTAAGGTACTTTTCACTGATTCAAATTATATGCGATGAATACTATTGAATAAGATGGACATGTTAGGCTGAAGCCTTCAGGATTTTTGCCAAGTCCATTATATCGTCTTTATTCCGAGTAGGGTTTCTAATTTTTAAAAGAAAGTAGGACGTAGTGGAGTAGACTGGGAAGACACTAATGTCCCCAGTGTTTTCTTACTAAGTTAAAATTATACCAAGTTTGCATATAACTGATGTTGAACCAGTCAATTGATATTGAAAGCAAATATATTAAGCTTTAGAAGCATGAAAATGATACCGGTAAACAAAAGAAAGATTATAAATGTTTCTCAATATTTGATCCTGATCATTCCATCTAAGCTTCGAGACTTATATATGCTGGGTTTGTGGAAAATAATTGCATCTCCTCATATGATCCATACTTGATCACCATCTTTTTCAGCATTCCATTCTCAACTGAAGATATAGATATGGCGATCCCTGCAATAGATCCTTCTAGTATTAAACTTCCCGAGTGTCTGAAGGAATATCCTTGTGCTCAGTTTCTCGCCCAGCATCAAAAGTAGATTAATAGATCTACGCGCAAAGAACCCCCCAAGTTCAACTCCAGCTTATTATGCAGATGCTACCACGCAGGTGAGGTGGCCATTATTCCGCCGTCGCTGAAGCCCACACGATAACCCCATGTAAAAGATCCACATAAGCAGCTTATCAGAAACCAGGTCGTTGGGGACTGGTACTTGTGTTCCCCATAGATTAAAGCTAGGATTTAGTGATTGACTAGCCTCTATTTATATGATGTTCATTCTTTCCTTGTACGTCCATTGTGAAGACTTGTATATATGTTAAGATTCCCAGGAAGAGACCTTTTCTTTGTAAAGACAGTCTGTATTGAGATTCTTTTGAAGAAATGGTACTTTAACATAGAACTACATGCCTTCAGGAGACAGATCTCCAGGGTTTTGTTTTATGACATTTTCCCAGTGCTTAAGGGGGCAACTTGGAAAGATAGGAACCATTTCCTTTCAAGCTCAACAAGCTATACATGTATGATGAAGTGGGGCTGCTGTGAATTCCAAAGGGTTTCATTCTATCATAGTTTAGCGAACTTGAATTTATAGTAGCTTTGCATTGTTGGATTATTGGAGGATGCCTGGTAGAAGACGTGAAGGTGACCTTGAGTTGGAATCCGAGCTGCTAATGGCAACTGCCCGTGCCAGGGTGCTACTGCTACGACTTGAGGGGATCGGTTTCTTTGATATTCCACTTCGATAAGTTAAACTTCGGTTCTTCTCCCACAAATAATTGTAAGCAAGTAGGTTTCTTCGTCTCTTCGCATAAGCATTTTCTGGTTTCACAATGCCCTTAATGGAGGGACATGAGGTGGCATCTGTCAGACTTGTGAAGGATTTTGACTTGGCATTAATGAATTTTGATATGCCTCTCCTGCAGCAAATCCCATCTGATTAAGTCCGAAGATGAATACTCATACCTATTCATTTAAATATCATCTTATGTATACCATTTTTATTTTTTTTTAAAAAAGAAATATCAGTTCAAAGTTCCAAATTATGATCACAGGAAATGTTTCAAAGTCGGGCCATGTGTGTGTTTCCGCCCTTCAGATCCTCTGTACCCAATAACCCTGTGACAATGAATGGCTTGGATGCAAGGGAACAGGGGGCACAGGGTTATTGGCTACAGAGGAATAGGTCCCGTGTTTCCGAAGAACTGAAACCATTCTCCAGAACCAAAATCAACACTACTACTCATTACATCATAAACAAACTCCCAACCCCCACATCAAACTGAAACCAACCTTTTCTCCCCATCAACCATTACCAGATTCAAATCCAAATCTATCACAAATTGAAACTTTCAAATTCATCCTCATAACTTGAAAATGAAAATATACGAATTGAAACTTTTGCATGAAAATGAAATGAATAAATAGAGGAAAAACCGAATCACACACACACACACACACACATATACAGACGCACACCTGACTGGTAAGGCTTCTTCTAGTGAATCCATAGAATTAAGTGTTCCAGCAAACGCGCTTTGAACCTCATTATCCTCGCCTTCATCGCCATCTGACGAGCCCCTGTCGGTTAGATCGCTGTTCTTCCCGATCGACGACGTTGCCGTCGAGGACGTGCTACGCTCACCCTCAACTCCGATCACCTCATCCGCCTCAGGAGACGACTCAAACATCGACGCCGCTGCTGCCACACAGAACGCCGGCAGCTGAATCATCGACCCTCTGCTAGTATCCAACGCTATAGACATCTCGAAGCTTAGACTCATTAGAAAACAAAAACGCTAAGATGATCAATGAGTTGTGTCTAAAAGAGAAACGACATAAAAAGAAACGTTCAGTTCAATAACTCGAAGTCTTATTTATTTTTTATGAGTGGCATCCTTATCCTAGTTGCTGCAAAAGTGGATAAAGATGAAAGTCTGAATCTTTGTTATTTATATATGAAATGTTATAACATAAGTAAACAAAAACTTGTTCTTTTGTTTTGTTATTTATGTAAGTAAAATTAGATAAGGAAAAAGGGCAAAGGCCAAAAAGAAAAAAAGGAGGCGGAAGTTATGAAACTTCCGCAGAAATAGGCGACTGTCGGGGAGAGAGGAGATAAATAATAAATTAACAGTAGAAGTCAAAACCACGTGCAAAGTGTGGGGTCCACACTATAAATAAGCCCACGTGTCCCATGTCGGAAGATTCAATCTATTCTAACGTGACGTGGAAGATAATGCTTATCCTCGCCTATTCTCTGTTTATTCTTTTGATTTAGCATTTACAACAAATAACCTTGCTGATTAATTAGCAAAAGCCTAAATTTGATCCACTTTCCACAATCAGATGGTGATTCAACAGTGTGCAGCATATTTGGATTTGATGAGTCTTTTAATTTTTGTATATTGTTTTATTCTTTCTTTATACACATGGAAATTGTTTAATGCAAAATGAAGACAGAATTTGAAGTGCGGTAAAATGAATTATAAGGTTCAAGTTACAGATTTTTCTTCTATACAAGAGGGTCAGGGTGATCCATTCCCCGTATCAAATTCCAAAAACCCATACTTTTTCTTTTTTATTATTTTCATATTTTGTAAAAGAAAGAACCCTAATGAGCTGCAAGCTTAGCGAGAACACCGACTGCGAGGGAGTTCACGTAGGTGCATGGCTCGGTTTTGGGCGAGTCCCAACGTTTGTCGACGAAGTTGTCGTGTTTGTCAGGTCCGCCAAGAATTGCTCCAGTTAGTTCATTGGGGTTTGGTGTGTCCTTGTTGAACCAATACACAAAGCTCATGGGGCAGCTCACTGCATTGTGAGGTGCTGACATTGGAACTGAAGCGCCTCTGTGATGTGCCTGTGTTGGTGGATTGTTTCCAAAGCCTACCATCATTGATCTTTGGGCAGGGTTGTTCCCTAGCAAGTAATCCATCTTCACATAGACAAATTTAAAAGTAAGAATCTTGGAGTTGTAGTTGAAGTCGTCAGCTTTTTGAACTCATATTTATATATGTATATACCTGTTGCCTGGCAAAATCCATGAGACAGGTTCCATCAAATTGTTTGTCCCCACAACACACCTTCTGATTGTATTTGGTAAGGGTGTCACTGTAGACACTGAACAAGAGGGCTGTGCCTGTCACGTACTGAGTGTTGGCTCCATCTCTTAAGTGAAGTACACCGCCTGAAACAAAATGTTTCTAGATATTTATCATTCATGGCGTTTTATTATGAGCCGTCAAGTGGTAGCTGAAAGAGGTGGTGAACCTGGAGTACGATAAATTTGATGGTATGGGCTATCAGGTAGAACTGAACATATAAAGCTGTCAGCTTGATTTTTGAAATTTACTAGACCCTTCTCTCCCTGGAAGAAAAACTGCATCACAATTCACAAGAAACACATGTTGTCAGGTTTCTCAATAGCTACAAACAATATCGCATCAGAGATGGAGGCTATGTAACCTTAGAGAGAAGAATTTGGGCACCGGCATATTTAAGATCCCAACTGAACTCAGAAACACTAGCACTAATAGATTCCTCCATAATGTATTTTAAATACACTTGTTTCTTGGTGGCAATGTACAGCCATGTTGCTGCCCACAAAAGTTCGTCCTGCATCCATTTTCACCACAAATTTTGCTTTAAATTATCCAACATGCATAGTGTATTTCCATATTCATTTTCACAAGGCATATGCACATTAGTATATATGTAGATAGAGGGTAGAATAATTACGTTATAGCCAGAGTAAGAGCAATAGAAGGGACATTCGCCATCATAAGTCCCCTTGTGCGATTTGGCAAAGTCAAATAGCTGAAGGTTACAAAAACCGGTAGATTGATTAAGTTCAACCATGTGCCTGTTTGCGTGTGTTGTAAAAATATAAACAAATGAACCGAAGAAAGGAGACATGTACCAATTTGGCTTTGTTGAGCAGGCTACGGGCATAGGTACGATTACAGTGTCTAAAAACAATAGAAGAAGAAGCCATTGCAGCTGATGTTTCAGCTGCAATCTCAGTTCCAGGCTGTTTCTCGTCAATCATCAACACAGTTCTTGGTGTCTGCATGTCTTCTGGTCTAACCCAGCATTTGTGGTCCGCCACTGGGTCTCCCACCTTCACAACCATTAAAGATCATATCTTGACGAAAGTGCTAGGACCCTTTTGAAAAAGAAACGAACTGTAGGTCATTAGATAACTTCGTATCATCTTGGCTTACCTGTACGTACAATCGACGTTTTTTACAACTGGCTTTTAGTAGATAATCAGTGCCCCATTTGATGGCGGCTCTGGTGTTTTCAAGCTCGCCGGTGGCACGCAACTCTTTGCCGTAGAAGAGGGCGCCCCACGATAATGTGGTAACCGTAAAGGCCAGTGGTAGCCCATATTTCACATTATCTCCGGCATCATAGTATCCTCCAACAAGGTCAACCTGTACGTGCACAAAGTTTCAGGAAAAGCCCACATCGTTAACAGAACTCAGACTACATGTATATGTACATTGTGCGTTTATATATAATTCCTTATTAATCCTAGCATTTATTTTCATGCAGAAAGGAAAAAGAGAGAAAACGTACATTTGCAAGTTTACCATCGTCAAGGGCAGAGTCTCCTCTCCAAGGTACCCTATTGTTTGGAGGAAGCTTTCCTGATCTTTGAGCCTCTAGGAAAATAAGGGACTTGGTAAGGGCGTCCTTGTAATTGAAATGACCGCTAACACCCAACAAAAGTCCCTGAAAAAGTGAAAACCATGCCACTATAATGGCCACAGATGATCTCGTTAGGTTGGCCATGAAGGCAAGTAACTGAATTTTTTACAATCAAGCCAACAGAAGACCTAATCCTTTTCTACGCAGACCACAATCAAGAAGAAGGGGAAAAGAAAAGAAGAGCACTAGAAAGGCCTGCGTAGAAGGGAAGGAATGAGAGGCCTAGATGGTTATTTTTATATAATGATGGAGGAGTTCAATATATAGCAAGAGATGATATCAAAATAGTTGCAGGGTTGTTATTTATTTTCGGTTATGGTGTTTGATGGTGAGGCAAGGTCCATTAAGTGGTTGGTGATGGACGGTGTGCAGGGAGTGACTCTCTATATTCAGGCATTCGGTACGTGGGGCTGCGTCCTTAATTAGGTACTAAGTAGTAGAAGGAGAAATTTTGGAACATTAGACACCCTCCATCCAAGAAAGGACTTGGAATATACAAACAAATCTAAGTACCACACCATTATGATTATTAATAATCAAACTCAACATTATTATGGTAGAAGAAAACTTTTATATTGTATTGTAGTCAACTCGAGGTTTTCATTCGTTATATTACCTTAGTTTGTTATGATTGCCTCCATGCATTACTCGTGAACTCAAAATCCATAATTTAAAATTTGAACAGAGTGATGGCCTAATTTACCCAAACTCTGAGGCATCACTTTTAAATAGGGATGTCAATTTTGGCTCCGCTCGGTCTGACTTTGGCACAGGTGAATGGGTCACGGGCTGAGGTCGGGCCGAGCTCATGTTGGCTCATGGCCCGACCAAAACGATAAAAACGACGTCGTTTTGTAATTTTTTTTCAAAAAAAGTAAGGATGGGTCGATTAACCTGCTAACTGTCTAACCTCTTGGCCCGACCCGACCCGATCAATTGACGTCCCTACTTTTAAGAGAGGTGATTTTCTTTCTAACCTTATTCTATCTAACTCTATCTAATCGAAAAACATCGTCATTTCCGCTTAAAATTTACAAACTATTAATTTTTCAAATTTCATAACTTATGAGCCAAGCCGATCCCAATTAATATCCTCCTCGTCTTCATCTTCATTCTCACAAAATAATTTTTTTTGGAAAATCCCCTTCTTTTCAATACTAACGTTCCTCATATTCTTTCACTTTCATTGATCTTCAAATCCCTAGAAGATCATCAACACTTAGAACCCCTCTCACCGCCTTGTGTCTCTTCGCCACCTTCCTACACCTTATAATACCCACATTTTCGAATCTCAACTACATCAAATTGTGTGACTTTTATGAGACTTTGACTCAGTTCTCGACCTAATCTCTCGATGTGGATTACATATTAAATTCCTCAATATTTCCGGTCCCACTTTCCTTTGATCGGTGTGCGAAGGTTAGCATTGAAAGTGAGGAATTCTTAACGACTTAACTGTTTAAAGATTGGCTCTTTTTCGAGATAGTGATTTTTTGGAAATTGGATTGTTGTTTTCGCTGCTTGATTTGTCAACGAAGATCAAGAAGTTGCGTAAGATAAATATTTCTGATAATCATTTTATTACAGATAGGTCGCTATTTGCGTTGTCTTTGAGCTGCTTGTTACTTATTGAAGTAGTAATTATCTCATAATGGGATTGGTATGGCTATGCGAAGTATTTCTAGATTGAGTTCAATTTCGTTGGATGGAATTTGAATCCCTTCTATTGATTCGTGTTTTCTTTTGCAAAATGTTTGAGTGAGCTTGATCTCTCAAATTCGATTATCTATGATGAATTACTTAGTTTAATTGCAGAATCTTGTCTTACAATCAACAAGCTGACTATCTCCCAATGTTATGAATTCTCGTTTGTCGGAGTCACTTGTGTTTGTTGCACAAGTTTCAATCACTTGGATAATTGGATATTGAAGGGGCTAATTTCCTCACAGACGAGTCCATTATTGAGCTATCCAGTTATCTTCGTAACTTAAGTTTTATAAACCTCAATTTGTGCTCTAGACTAACAAGCTCAACCTTCTTTACACTTATGGGAAACTGTCCTTCGCTGGAATATCTCAAAATCGAGAGGACTAAACTTGGTGTTGAATATATAGTGAAATATTTGATCAATCGTCAATTTAAGTCTCCTAAGCTTGACATGGAATAATAACTTGAGTGATGAATGCATAAAAGATATTGCCTTGTCTTGCCCTAGATTAGAAGTGCTAAAGATCAGTTACCGTCCTTCTATCACAAAAGAAGGGATTAGAGAATTTATGAGAAACTACAGGGAAATCATGCATTTGGAGATGAACTGATGTCTGGGGATAAAGAATATTGATTTAAAATTTGAACTTCCTAAATTGGAGATATTGCAAGAAAAGGGACCAAGAATGGACGATGAAGCATTGACAGTGATTTAAAAAAAATGCCCTGGATTGATGTAACTGGACTTTAAGGGTTGCCTAAATGTGACAACAAAAGGGGTAACTCAAGCGGTGCAAAACTATAAACTGTATGAGATTAAAGGATATAAGTTTGAAATGGTGTGATAATGTAAAAGTTGATATTATAAATTTCTTGGTGTTCTCAAGTCTGTCACTGAGAAAAATAGTCCCACCATGTGGATTTTCTCCATCTCATAACCAAGTAACATTCTTCTTATGACATGGATGTTTACTTTGCTAAGGGTAGTTTCTGGAGCTTTGGAGTCTATTTGGTTGAGCTGTATAGAGATGCTTTTTTTTTCTTGGATTAAATTCTTTATGAAGTTCAGTTGTACTATCTTGAATTGATAATATCCTGTAGCTTTTTCCTTTTACTTTTCAATAGCATTTGTTGTCTCTACAAACTCGCTTTATATAAACGTGTACCAACTTTCATAAACAATTGTCATTCTTTAATTGTTTGATCAAGTTCATAGAATCTTTATGGTGTTCCTAAATACTGCCTCTCTAAGCAGTCACCACTCTTGATCCAAAACTAATACAAAATTACCATCTTGATGCTTCAATTGGAAGCTTTGCAGATACCCCTTTTAAAAGGAGAAATCCAAAGTCATAACACTAAACTTGCATTTGCAAGGTCGTGTAAGTTAAGTCACAAACTTAACATCTTTCTAAATGTTCCCCTGCCTCCAAGGAAGAAGTATTCTAAAATTAATATGTTGGAGGAGAAGAACAAGATTGACGAGTATTGATGTATGGAACCATATAAAGTAGGATATGACAAATTGAAAATGGGCAGATAAAGGATGTATCTTTTGGGTTCAAGTTATTCTTGATAATGGTAATTTACTTCAAAGGTCTATATATCTTTTATCTGAACATCTCCTTAATCTTCCAAAGATGGAGTGATACAATTTTTCCTTCATTTAATCACATTGTGGTTGTAGCTTCAGAAATCTTGATCGATTAAATGTATGGCCATATCTCTTTTGTAGGTTCACTCTGTGATTGAAGGAAATTGTAGCGGTTCAGTTCATGTAGACTCTCCAAGAAAAGTGAATGTTCGATCTTCTCAATTTTCCAGCAAATAGAGGCATAGTTCTTGTAACGCCCCAAATTAGGGGTTAGTAAATGAAGTTATGACGACTTACGTTTTGCTCTTGTTTATTGATTATGTGCGTATTTGTACTTCAGTATTTTGG
>JANIHZ010000209.1:24768292-24790403 GCA_027478365.1 Erythroxylum rufum | reverse complement strand
GTCTTGGGTGGCATCCATGTATCCTCCCAGGGGGTATTTGGGTGTTACAGTTCTGCAATTTCCCTGTGTATAATTTGATATTTGCTTTAATGAATGATTTTTTTTAATTACCTTAGAAAGGTTCTTTTCTCCATATCCTACTTTCAGTAACCATCCTCCTTTTGCTACGTTAAGAAATCAATTTGTATCTTATAATGCCTGCATCTTATGTAGAAGAAGCACTTAGTAATGCAAATAATTTTGCCAATGCGTTTAGTGGATAGAGATGATGTTTGTTTGTATGTATTTGGAAGACCGAAATAAGTTGGAAAGTAGAGTGTCCTCTTTGTCTTCCTTATATCTTATGCTCCCTCTTTTGGTATTTTAACACTTTTTGTTATTATTGTCTAGTTCACTAAAAGCTTGTATTTCTCTTTTCCATTTTTTTCTTTTTTCTTCTTGATAAAGTTCCCAATCTTTTCTAGATGCAAGGGTCATGTGGGATCACAAAACTGGTCACTCGAAAGGATATGGCTTTGTTTCTTTCCACAAGCAATAGGTTGCTACACTTCAAAAGGTTAATAGGAGAGCTTTTGGTTACATATCATATTTTTCTCCTGCCATAATGGACCAACATTACCATTGTGGCATGTCACTCAAAGAATGTTTTGATTTGGTCGACAAGTGCATAATGGAGATTCGATCCAAACTGGTTGTTGTGCCACCAAACTTTGTGATCAAGATTGTTCATAAAGATAGAGCAAGGGATTATGCGTGGCATGAATCTGTCAAGGAGGTTGTTGTTGCTTGAGGATTGTTTTTTTATAATTCCTTTTTCCTTTTTGGATGTTTAATTTACAAAAGGCTTATGAATGCAATACTAATTTACCAATTGGATATTGATTGGATATGTTATGTAGAAACAAAAAACTATCATTTAGCTTATTAGTGTTAGTATAATCACCTGAAGCAACTCACTTATTGTTATTTCCTCTTCTACTAATACAAAACATGTCACCAAGGCATGGAAGATAACAACCACACTTTTCATTACAAATACCAACTCCCAAATTGTCAAAATAAAATGTTTGTTATGCCTATCAATAAAAAATGCATTTTTAATTAATTAATACAATTATTAATATAGTGTAACATTAGCATCAAATGTAATAATTGAAATTAAGAAATAAACGTAAAAAGAGTACCATAATTAAATCAGTGGGATATTAGAAGTAAAACTTTGTTTTTTTATTTCTGCATGAATGAACTAAAATGAAAATTCAAATCATTAGTGTATTACTAGAAAATTAAAAAAGAAAATATTACAAATACTACATGAGAATATAGTCATTACAAATACTACAAGAGTGCCATAATGATGATGAGTGTAAATGATAACATAGAAAAACCAAATGGCTCAATAGTCATTACCAAAGCAATCTCACAAAAGATTTCCCACCCATCAACTTGTGTCTGTGCTTCTTTGTTGTCCGATTTTCATATCTTTCAAAGTTTTTTCCCCATCTCTGTGTAATTTTTCACAAAGCAAAATAGCGTTGTTCTCACATTTGGTGGAGTAAAGAAGTAGAAGATAAGGAACAAGATGATTTGAAATATTCCCAAAGACCGGGATTGTGGAGAATCTAATGTTGCTCTAAGAAACACTCTGATCACGTAAGAAAATATTATATATCATTAAGATAACTTTTTTTATTGTTCTTTGATCTCCACCAGTAACGGGGGAAGAAAGATAAGATTTTGATGACTTTCAAGTCTCTTTTTATGTAGGTTTCGTTTGTTTTTTCACTTATAGATTTTCTTAGTTATTTTTTATTATCATTCCTTCTCTCTCTGTCTCTAAATATTTCTTGAGAGAATGGATCAGCAAACCCAAAGCCACCTTTTCGTGAATCCCCCTTTGATGTCTGCCTCTTTTGAAGTCTCTATAATATGACTCTGTTGATGATCCATTTACATTTTGAAATACATCATTTTGGTAATTTACTTTTATTATTATTATTAATGTGGAGAGCTATACGGTACTTTAGTATGTGACTTCTCTAGTGGTTCTTAAACTCAAGATAGTCTTTATGTTTTCCTTAAAGGTAACTTTTAAAGATACTTCGATTGTTTTGATGCATGGACGTCATTCCTTTCTAACTTCTTTTGTTTCTATTTATACATCTATATGAGTGATAATTACTGTCTATTGTAAAGGTTGAGTTGCTTAATATTGCGGATTAGTTATTTTGAAATATAAACATTTGATTCAAAGTTTACTGGTAATAATATTGACTTTTGGTTGGTGTAAGGCCTTCTAAAGCATATTATTCATTTACTAGGGAGAATTTACAAATTTTTTCAGGTGTTAGTTGGTCAACCAAAGAGAAGATGAGAACCTATAACTACACAACATGGAACCTTTCATCCTCTAATCACTTTTTCTATTATAGGAATTAAATAAGCTATGCAGAGCAAATTAAAATACATTTTGCGCTTTAATCTAACCATCTAACATTCCTAGTAGTTTGTGAACACTTCTTTTTCGTTGTGTTAATAATTTTATCTGAAAACAAAACCATAATGATACGTCGTTTATGAATTTGACAGGTGTCAAATGTAGTATTAAACAAAATGATGGAAGGTAAATCTACTCCATACTGTCGATTAGAATATGAACTTTAGAAGGAGCAGTATAAGAATGATGAAATTGGCATTGGCAATGAGACTAGTAATATGAAGTCGACTGATTTGGTGCATCCGAATTCTGAGGAGAATTTGAACAAAGTCCACTCATTTGTTCAAAGAGAGTTAATACAGAAAATTGACATGGAGTTTGAGACGAAAGAACAAGCTTATCAATTTTATTTAATTCATATCAAACATGTCAGCTTTGGAATAAGAAGGAGAAAAAGTCACAAAGATAAATATGGTAAATTGATTAGCAGGCTTTTTTGTTGTAGTGCTAAAAAGATGCCTGACAAAAAAGACGTGTATGTAAGAGCTCTACGTTCAGAAACAAGATTTGGTTATGAGGCAAGAATGAAAGTTAATAGTGTGAAAACTAGAAATTTTTAAGTGATTCAATTTGTTGAGGATCACAATCACTATCTTTCAAGTTCTAACAAAACACATTTGCATAGAAGTCACATAAAGATATCCTCTACTGTAGCAATACAAATTCAAATGACTAATGATGTGGGAATTTCACTAAAAGCATCTCATGATCTTATGGTGAGACAAGCACGTGGGAGAAATAATCTTAGCATTATTCCGAAGGATTACAACAATTATTTAAGATCTAAAAGAACAAGATATATGAAAAAGGGAGATACATGTGGCGTGTTAGAATATTTGTATAAAATGAAAATTGAAGATCCTAATTTCTTTTATGTCATTCAAGTGGATGAAGATGATTTGATAAATAATATATTTTGGTTAAACACAAAGATGAGGAATGATTACTTAGAATTTGGTGATGTTGTTTGCTTCGAAACTACTTACAAGAAAAATGGTGAGGGTTGTCCACTTACTTTGTTCGTAGGTGTAAACCATCACAAGCAAACTGCAGTTTTTAGTGATTCATTACTGTATGATGAGACTATTCTTACATTTGAATGGTTGTTTGACATATTTGCTAGAGCCATGTCTGAGAAAAAGCCTACAACTATTCTTACGGATCAGGATATGGCGATGGCAAAGGCATTAGCTTCAAGATGGCCAGAAACTCATCATCAACTTTGTATCAAAACGATGCAATCCATTTAAGTCGTGTTTTTTCTCGGTTTAAATATTTTTCGTGGGATTTCAACTCATGTATATATGACTTTGAAGAATAAGAAGATTTTTTTCAATGCATGGAATGAGATGTTACAAAAATATGAACTTAATGTAATGATTGGTTGAAACGTGTGTTTCATATAAAGGAAAAATGGGCTTTGGTTTATAGACACCAAATGTTTTATCCAGACATGACTACCACGTAATGAAGTGAGAGCATGAATAGCATTGTAAAAAGGTATGTGAGTTATCAACATAACTTTTTACAATTTTTTAATCACTTCTAGAGGCTTATTGATGATCTTCGATTTGATTAGTTGAAACCTAATTTTAGAACTAATGTAAGCACTCCAGCATTGTCAGCACCTATTCAGATTTTAAAGCATGCAGCTAGTGTCTACACACCGGAAGTGTTTAAATGTTCTCAAGATCAATGGAATAATTCTCATGATTCTAGCTTTTTGTCTTTGTGGTGAAGATGGTATAATTACAAAAAATGAGATCACTTTTGTAGGGAAGAGTTACTCTAATATGGTCACTTATGATTTATCAAATGATGAAGTCCATTGTAGTTGTAGGAAGTTTGAGTTTGCTGGCATTTTATATTCTCATGTTTTGAAGGTTTTTAACTTGAAAAATATTTTGAGAATACTGAGTCAGTATATTTTGAAAAGATGGACACAAAAAGAAAAAACATGGTACCTTAATAGTAAAAGCTCGACTATCAATGAAAGTGAATCGGATCCTAAAATATTGTCAAGTATGATGTACAAAGAATTGTGTGCATTACGCATGTGATTGGTTACAAGAGCAGTAGAGAGGAGAGATACTTGTAAAATTGTGAAAGATCGCCTTCTCAATATGTTGAAGATGATTGATGTGATATTGTAAGGTGAAGAATTAGTTGATGAAGAGAACCTAATATCACAAGATGAAGAGTTGACCCAATGGTCAAATCCCAAAATGAATCTCTTCAATCAAAGTGAGATTAATTTTGGTAAAAGGAATAGGATTAGAGGTGTCAAAATAAAGACAAAACCTACGTCAAATAAAAGATTGAAGGGTGGCTTAAAGAAAAGGTTAAGGAAAAGAAATTATGTTAAAAAATGCAAGACTTCAGCAAATATGGCAGCTTCGAAATCCATACCCCCTTTCCAATACTTAAGTTATATTTTTGCTGATTTTATGTTTTCAAACTTTTTAATGCATACAATGTATATTATGATAATTTCAAGTATTTTTTGGTTTAAATACTCTATCCAGGATTTCGAAAAAATTTCCCAACATACCTCTGATGTGTCCACCATACAACATCCGACATTACATCAAGTTCAGGTTAGGTTTCAGTAATTAAAAATGTAGCATAGGTTACTTGTTTTGAACAATTTTTCCTTTTTTTTAGTTATGACACATAGCAAATGTAGCCACTTAGTGTTTCTATGGATTTTACATGTATGGTTTACACTCATCATAATTCTATGTCTGAAGACTCTGGACCATATTCTCAGGTAGTATTTGTAATATTGTCTTTTTGGTATATGTTATTAATCTTCTGACGATTTTAATTTTCTATATCTGGATCACTTGGTTATGACAAATAGAAAATACAACCACTTGGTGTTTCTATGGATAACACAAATTATATGGTTTACACTTATCATCATTCTATGTCTGGACCACATTCTCAGGTTGTATTTGTAATATTTTCTTTTTGTAATCTGTTATTAATCTTTTAATGATTTGCCATTTTAGGCCATTCATGCAAAAACAAGTAAACAAAGTTTTACTGCTATTATCTCACCTTTAATGCGCATGACTGATTTACTTATGATGTTCTTTTTTATGTTTATTTCTTAATTTCAATTATTGCAATTCATGTTAATGTTACATTTTATTAATAATTGTATTAATTAATTAAAATTCATTTTGATTTATAGGCACAACAAACATTTGGTTTTAACAATTTGGGAGTTGGAATCAAATCAAACAATTTGGGAGTTAGCATTTGCAATGAGAACTGTGGTTGTTCTCTTCCATGACTTGGTGACAAGTTTTGTATTTGTAGAACAGGAAATAATAGTTAGTGAGTTACTGTATATAGCTTTATTTCCAAATAACATTTTTCGTATATTAGAGGATCAAATTCTCATGCAATGTTAGTTAAAACTGCAAATCTTACTATTTATGAACGTAAGCAAAAGGTCATTCATTTAGTGCAGAATGTTAAGAAAACAATAGGTTATATGTTCTTGTGTTTATTAGTATCCTGGGATTTTGAGGGTTTATGGTCGTCACTTAAATGCAAGTCACACTCGTGACTTAACTTATCCGGTCGTGCATACAAGGCACGACCGTGACTTAGCTTGTACGGTCGTGCAAGTTAAGTGACGATCGTGACTTACATGCGTTAAGTGACGATCGTGACTTACATGCGTTAAGTGACGACCGTAACTTAACTTGCACAACCATGACATGGTCAAAATATGCAACTGACCATTTTAAACCTTTCATTCTTCTTGTTTAATTTAATGCCACATTCACAACTTAATCCAATTAAGATTCATGCAACATCCACACTGAGTTAACTCGATTCATATCAAATTTAAATTAAATGGCAACCAATTTCAGCATATGAAAACAATACAATCAAACTACATTCAACACAACAATTCTCTCACAATTAAACTATGCTTGTCCTCAAGCAAAATAAAGAATACTAAAGTATGAAAACAAATAATGGAAACAACAATTTTCCCAAATAATAGTGAAAGATATCAACGATCATTTTAATAAACACAACCTAAGAACTTGAAACATATAATACTCTATGAACAAACTATTCTTCACATGTTTAGCCAAACCAACAAGCACTTAAATTCAAATAATCATTAACAAGTGTAATAAATACATTCAAAGAATCATTAACAAGTGTAATAGATACTTACCCAACTCTCCATCCTCTTAAGCATTCAAAGGTGGGATATGTATTCACTCATTGGTCATTTCATGTAAGACATCTACCATAAGTTTGCTTACCAATCCAATCTTCACCACTCATATCAAACACAAGCATCAATCCGAAGTCTTTATTTAGGTTGTATTGGGGTTGAGCTAAGGGTGGGAAAAAGGAAAATTCCAGTTTAAAACCACAATACAAATTAATAATTTAAAATAATACAAAACAATAAACCATAAAACACTCCATTCTTTCCTCTCACCTAACAAAATTAACACTTTCCATTTTTACTTCTCTCTTCTTCTTTTCATTTTTTGGTCATTTTCTCTTCCTTCCTTTTCTTTTCTATTTCTTTTTCTTCTTTTCCTCTCTTTTTTCTTGATTTTTTCTTTTTTTACTATATTTTTCATTTATTTTATTTTATTTTATTTATTTATGAATCTAAAATAAAGAAATCAAGAGAGAAGAAATATGGAGGAGAAGTAAAAATCTCTACAACCATACCCATCCCTAATGCAATAGCCAACGATATGTTATGATTTCCCTACACTTATTCCCTAAACCCAATTATACCTATTCAAATGCTCAACTTGCCTTACAGTAGGTACAACGAAAAGGATAAATAATCAAGATCAAGGCTCTTATTTGGGTTTAAATAAAGAAAAGATTTCATGCTAAGCTTAAAAGGGGGGGTTCATTAAAGGTAACATCATGGTGGCCCTTTAAGCAAAAGGGGTAAATCTTAATTGCCTTCATCATTTCAACATTTATATAAGATGTGTGAGCTCAACTAGTATTTGCAAGCAAGTTCTAGAGTTCCTTAATCATTAAAGAACACTCTCAACAAAGTATACTTGAATTTGGTGTTTAATATTTCAAAAAGGCTCCAAATCTTACCAAATGAAAGGTGTCATTCATCTATCACAACAAGCTAATGTCCTAATAACTAAAGCCCAAATCAATTAGTCTAATCATGCAAGTATACTCATTCACTCATATTATGCATTTCTAAACTAGATTGAGTTCATTTAATAACCATGCATCTTTAACTACTAAATGGAAAAACAAACACACAATAGTCAAATAATAATTTTTTTCTTTTTTTTAAACTAATACTCCTCCCATACTTAAACATCACTTTGCCCTCGATGTGATAAGAAAATGAAAGAGGGATCTAAAAGGAAAAAGAACTAAAGTAAGGATAAAGATGAAAACAAAAAAAAAATTAAAACAACAAGCAAATTAAAACAATAAGCAATAAAAAGGGAAATGATAAAAACACGATACTAAGAAGGGGGTGGAGGCTGTCCAAAGCGAGCATTCAAATTGGCCATGAATGTTCGGATTTTCACCACGCTAGCCTCAATGTTGTGAAGCCTGTCATGTGTTCGTCGTTCAAATACTATCAATTGATTTAGTAGTGATTGGTACTCCATAAAAGTAGTTGAAGAAGTCTTATGCATTTGTTTGGGTCATGGAACATCATCTTCTTGTGTAGCTTCCATTTCTACAACTCGTGCTCACTTGCTACTCGAAGCTTCCCCCATGTCATCATAGATAAGAACACAACGATTGCCTTACTGCCTGATAACCTTAATTGACACCAAAGATTCCAAGTCGAGAGTTGAATTGCCCAAAACTAGCTACATGGGTGTTCTCTCGGCTAGCAAGTCAAGATGTTCTACAATTCGAGTGACAAATGCTCTAACTACAATTTTACCTTCACTAGATTGTGTCACTTCATTTAAATACACACTTAACCAACTTCTGATATTAAAGGGTCTGACATGTACCATACACCACAAAATAAATAAGTCAGTTTTAGAAACTGCCCTATTGCTATCTCCCCTACTGAATAGTGTAAAAGTTAAAAATCGACGGAGACAGTGAATGGCAGGGTCCACGATGGCAAATGATTTAGGTCGACTGAGGAAAAATATTTTCCTAGAATTAGTCAATTGGGACCAAAAGTCATTAGCCATAAAATCGTCAGGAAATTCATATAAATCACTATTTGAAAAACCAAAAATAACATTAATCACTTTTAACACTGCGAGTCTTAATAGTGATTTAAGACTCACAGTGTACCTAGCATTAGTTTCATGAACTACTTCTAAAGTAGTCAGAAACTCTAATGTTAATTCCACATAAGAAATTTTCTAAATTCAGAAAATATTCCCAGCCTATATTTCGCAACAACTCGTGTACTCGATCAAATATTCTCAACTCAATAAGTACTTGAGAATTTAAAAATCTATTCAAAATAATTTGATGATCCTTAAGAAAGGCGTGCCTTTGCTTGTGCTCTCTAGTTTGAAAGTTGAGGCACGAGATATTAGAATTTGGTTCCTGTGGTAGAGATGAGGGAACTCTGGGTTGTTTTATTCTTGGAGACATATCTGGCTATGTTAGTATAGGCAGTGTGTGTTCTCCTTTTGGGTTGGTGTGGTGGACGCGTGGGTGTGCGTTGTGCTAAGAGGTGACATACGGATGAACGGTGCTGAGTGGAGCGACGGCAAGGGTGGCACAGGTGTGCACCTATGCGGTGTGGCAGGGTGTGAGGGCGTGCGGTGTGGCTGGTGCAAGGGCATCGTGGTGGTGGTCGAGGTCAAGATGGCACACAGGCGTGCGTTGGGCTCGCACGGGCATACGTTGGCAAGGGGTGCGCTGGCGAGGGGTACGTCCGTGGTTAGGGTGAAGAGAGGAGAGTCGAGTGAGAAGGATGACGGCTGCGTGCGAGCACGGGGTGGTGCAACTGGCTGGATGTGAGGGCGTGCGGCTGCGTGATGACTACAACTGGAGATTGGGTGAGGACCAGCTGCGGCGTGGCAGCTACAGGTGTAGAAGATGGAGAATGCCCAAATGAGATATGGAAACAAAGAAAGGGTAAGTATCAGGGGGAGGGGGTTATATAAAGGGCTGTAAGTCATACCCATGACTAGGAGGTCATGGTTGTGACTGAGGAATGACGTCGGTCACATCTATCACTAGCAATCACACACCTTTTTTTTCAAATTCAATTGCTAATAGTTGGTAGATTGCAGGTATCAGTAGTTCTCAATATCTATCTTCATGTGTGTTGATGAGCCTTAAAGCTTTTGTTTTTTTATATATGTATAGTAATAATTTTATTATGAGGTGCTATTTATTGTTCCCAATTTGGAAAGATGATGGTGGATTTTAATGAAAAAAACTTCAATTTATATATGACGTGCTTCACATTTAATAAGTGAACATTGGCTATTTGAGTTGTAAACCAAATTTAGGGGAATATTAAAAAGATGTTAAGTCATAACCATGACTTAACTTGCACGACCGTGCATGCAAGTCACTGTCGTGACTTAGCAAGTGCAAGTTAAAGTCACAGATTTAAAGGGTATCTGAAAAGCTTCCAACTGAAGCATCAAAATGGTAATTTTGTATTGGTTTTGGATCAAGAGTAACTACTGCATTAAGAGACAATATTTGGGAATACCATAAAGATCCCATGGACTTGATCAAACAAACTCAGGAAGAATGAAAGTTGTTCATGAAAGTTGATACACATTTATATAAAGCGAGTTTGTTGAGACAACAAATGATATTGAAAAGAAAAAGGAAAAAGCTATAGGAAATTATCAAATCAAGAGAGCACAATTAAACATCATAAAGAATTTAATCCAAGAAAAAAAAAACAACTTTATACAGTTCAACCAAATACACTCTGAAGCTCCAGAAGCTACCTTTGGCAAAGTAAACATCTACGTCGCAAGAAGAATGTTACTTGGCTATGAGTAGAGATAATCTACAAGGCGGAACTATTTTTCTCAGTGACGATCTTGAGAACACCAAAAAATTTATAATATCAACTTTCACAATATCACACCATTTCAAACTTATATCCCTTAATCTCCTACAGTTTACAGTTTTGCGCCGCTTGAGTCACCCCTTTTGTTGTCACATTTAGGCAACCCTCCAGGTCTAGTTGCATCAATCAAGGGCATTTTTTTGAAATCACTGCTAATGCTTCATCATCCATTCTTAGTCCTTTTTCTTGCATTATCTCCAATTTAGGAAGTTCAAATTTTAACTCAATATTCTTTTTCCGCAGATATCTGTTCATCTCCAAATGCATAATTTCCCTGCAGTTTCTTAGAAATTCTCTAATCCCTTCTTCTGTGATAGAAGGACAATAAATGATCTTTAGCACTTCTAATCTAAGGCAAGACAAAGCAATATCTTGTATGTATTCATCATTCAATTTACTATTCCCTATCAAGGTTAAGAGAATTGACTTGATGATTGATCGAATATTTCTCTATATACTCAACACCAAGATTAGTCCTCTCCATTTTGAGATCTTCCGGTGAAGGACAGTTTCTCATAAGTGTAAAGAAGGTTGAGCTTGTTAACCTAGAGCACAAACTAAGGTTTATAAAGCTTAAGTTACGAATTCCTCACTTTCGATCCCAACCTTCACACATTGATTAAAGGAAAGTGGGATTGGCCAGAAATATCGAGGGATTCAATATGTAATCCACATTGAGAGATTAGGTCCAGAATCGAATCAAGGTCTTAATAAAAGTCACACACTTTGATGTGGTTGAGATTTGAGAAATTGGGTATTATAAAGTGTAGAAAGGGGTTGAAGAGAGACGAGACAGTGAGAGAGATTCTAAGTAGCAATGGTCTTCTAAGGATTTGAAGATCAGTGAAAGTGAGGGAATAAGAGGAACGTTAGTATTAAAAAGAAGGCTAATGTACAAAAATTTTTGATCTTGTGATAATAAAGATGAAGACAAGGAGAATGTCGACTGGTGTCAGCTTGGCTCATAAGCCATGAAATTTGGAAGATTAACTTAGTTTGTAAAACTTAAGTAGAAACGACGACATTTTTCAATCGGACACAGTCAGACAAAATAAGATTAGACAGAGGATCTCATCTCCACTTTTAAGTGCTTGCTGATAGTCTCATTCCATTATAAACCGAGAAGATACAAATCATCAAACGTCTGTGCCTTTTTTATCTCTTTATGTTTCTTAGAGCTACTTGTATATAGACTATGCATGCATTTTTGAGCTACTTGTAATGAACTGTCATATAACATTATAGCGTCCATCAATAACCCCACTTCGGGTTCGAGTGTTTGGCCTATTTTTTCACCGTACATATTGGCACAAGGACAACCTTGTAACTTTGATAACCGGTTAAGATCTCTAGCAATGGCATTTGTCCTAATGCAGCTGTTAATCTTGGACTGTTGGAAGCTTGATACAGAAGGCAAGAACAATACTTGCTCAACTAGTTCTGCAATTCTATAATCTCTATTGCTTAAAAATGAGGCTGAAAGTACATGCAAGATAGGAACAATAAACGACTTTTGTTGAATGGAACAGCAGCTTTAGCTGTTGCACTAGTCAACAACCTATAATCTGTTCCTCGTTCAATAACTTAAAGTTCTCGATTTAGATGGTTACTTGGCAAGAGCTGCAAGGAAAGCCTATCACTGATAGAGCTCCAATGGTTTGATACTTAGCAACACTAGAACTATATTTTCCTTCCAGTACTTGTACCAATGACATTTTGCAATGAGGTCTTTCTTCCAAATCAAGAGAGCGAGAATAAATATGAAAATGACCTGGTGGTATTCATAAGAAAAAGAATACAAAAGGTTTACTTTAATAGGTTCAACCAATACCGATTCTGGTCAATAAAGCATGAAAAGAAAAAGAAAAGAAAAAAAGGAACAAATCCTGACAAATCACCAGGTAATGAAATCATATGAGGTGAAAAAAATCATCTCCTTTAACTGCAGGTGGGAGTGGATTGAAAACCGCAAAAACTTTCAGCGTGTGAATATATGATACTGAGGTGTTTGTGCCAACTGCCAAGAATGCTCAAAATTCTTATCTTCAGTGTCCAAGTAAAATTTTTGCAATCACAATAGACCAGCTTCATACAGATTTCTGCGTCTCAAAGTTTCATCAACTAGCTTGAAAGTTTTCTTTACAAGCTTCTGATCAAGAGCAGTTGTTCTGTAAATTTTGAACACCCTATCCACACGATCAGGGGCTGTGCTCTGGAAATACAATTCCTCAAACTTTTTCTTCACAAACCTGAAGAACAAGAGTAAGGGCAACACTTATTTAAGTCTCTTCCGTGGAACCAAGAAAAACACTCAGTGAAGGACTAAAAATAAAAACGGTCAGTCTGCCACTGGACATATAACTAATTGTTCTGCAAAACAAGCATTCAATAATTAGCAAACTGTCATAGGCACTGACCCTATATTGGCCATTGCTATACCGCATGCAGTCCCCATTTTGCAGGACACAAAGTAAGCAGCCAATTGACTAATATACAGTTGGAGGAAACATACCGCAGAAAATTTTGAGGCATAAGCTAATATAACAATTTGGTCCAACTGTTTTAAATGGTAGTACTGATCATTTTTTGTAGAGAAGATAAAGCAGTAAGATACAAATTCTTACTCGTATGCATGCTCTATTTCTTGTTTTCCTGTTGAAACTGGCTGATAATCCTTGTACCAATCGCAGACATTCAGTGGCACCTATAGAAGTTAGATCATCAAAGACCTAAACTAGTGACAATTTTCATTCATAATATGATGAGTAGACTATCAGCACATACCTTTAGAACCTTTTTTTCAAATATATCAAACTTGTTTAGAAATAGCATGAAGGATGTTTTCTGTATACAGAAATACAGTAGAACACTAATAAGACCATCTGAATAAGGAAGCTCATCTCATAACAAACGTCATGAAAGGAAAAATGAGAACTGGAAGAGAAGGAATAACAAATAAAGTGGCCGAGAGCAGAGAGCAGAGAGCAGAAGCCCCGTG
The DNA here is from genome assembly GCA_027478365.1 of Erythroxylum rufum. Classification (NCBI taxonomy): domain Eukaryota; kingdom Viridiplantae; phylum Streptophyta; class Magnoliopsida; order Malpighiales; family Erythroxylaceae; genus Erythroxylum; species Erythroxylum rufum. The sequence goes on along the minus strand of JANIHZ010000209.1, from coordinate 24,776,843 downwards.
AAAAACCTCAAAACACGGTTGCTTCAAGATCCACTCGAAAAGTTCCTTTGTCTCTGTCATACGGTTCTTGTTTTCATCCTCAAAGAGTGTTTGATCATACCTGAAGCACCATAATCAAATCAGTGCTTTTTCAGACTGATATTACCTCTGATTGTTAACAAATAGATTTGTTGTGTCGACTCAGCTAGCGTCAATGGCTCCAAATTTATAGAATAATGGAAACAGAGCAACCAGAAATAAGAAGTTACATGCTTTTAACACATATGATGAGAAGCTTATTAGTTCATAACATTTGTCTGAAAATATTTGATGCTATTTAACCAGTCAATTCATGGTGATAATGGTGAGGCACCCTACAAAGTTGTCGGAAACTTGCCGTGCAGAAAGTTCTGAAACAACAGATTTTCTTTTAAGTGGGTAAACAATGGCAATTTTACGAAATTAATGATTCAAACACCAATAAATAAAAGTAGAACACATGAGATCCAGAGAACGGGAAAAAGCACCAATGCCCAAAGCCTGATAACCATATGATGCCATACCAGTTGTGAGACAAGAAATCTTACTCGCTAATTGCAGCACAGAAAATTACAGCAGTAACACCTTCAAATAGATGGATCCATTTACGTCTCTCATTTTGTTGGCCACCAACATCAAAAAGTCTATATACCTCACCGCTTTTCTTGTTCTCTCCAACAGGGCTGCCAAATCAACTCAACATGAGATGCAAGCTAAAAAGCTCAGATTTACTATGCACAAATGATAGCTTATGGGGCTGTTCGTTCACAGTTCTGGACACATAGATATCATGGAGCATATTATAGCTCACATTCAAGCAAAACTGATAAAATCCAGAAAGCTATTGGATCATATTAGACTTTGAAGAAGCTCATGCTCAAGGCTTACATGAACATCATCATATCATAATGGCATTTGGGAACTACAGAGAGACTATCTATATTTATCCCCAAACATTGCCTGTTGCACAATTGTGACATAAGGTCAAAGAAAATTACACTGAAAGGAATAATATCATGTTGCAAACGTCTTGGTTGAACTATGAGCTTGTTCTATAAAAAGCCACAGGAGTAAAACAAAGCAAGTCAAGAAACATTGACATTATAAATATCAAACAACAATATCTTAGTAACTTCACCTGAATTGAATCTCTACTACACCAGTTGTTCGAACTCTTGCATATAGAACATCCTCCTACAACACCAAATACATGGAGTGTCAGAAAGATCTATATTTAAGAGCTAAACAAGAAAAGTCCACTGTATGAACATTTAAAGTCTGAGGGGAAACAAACTCTAACATGTCAAGATTAAGGCTTAAAACACTCTTAGATTACTGTTCAACGCCATAAACGAAACGAAAAAAGGACATCAAGACCAGCTGATGGAGGTAGCTCAATAGATTCTTCAAAGCATAAAAAGGTATCAATCAATTACAGGATTTGCTATCAGCAATCTGGTGGGAGTAATGGGCTCGTCCACACTGTACAGAAAGTCTATGGAAACTAAGCTGGGTAGCAATCAATGTACTGATATTACAAAACATGGGGTGCCTTGAGAACATGTTCTTATTTCAATTCTCTATAGTTTGCAAAATGATCATATTTTTTTCAAGTTTGCAGAGCATTAAAGCAGTTCATAACACAATAGATTATGAGGACACTGAAAGTATATACCTTTGTTGGAATATAAGTTGTGGCAGACAATCTTCGCAAATTTTCCATGAAATAGTAGGCACAATCTGGAATTTGGAGCTCGCTGGCCCGGGCATATGTTTCCTACAAGCACGGAGAGATATTAAATATATTAAGTAGAAAACAAGGCTAAAAGGAACAAAACAATTAGCAGTTTATAAGTATGAACCATTACATAATCTATCAGCTACCTGAATTGCAGCATCTTTCCACAGAGTTTCAATTTCCTGTGCAAGTTCTTCGGTGAGACTTGGGTAATCAAACCTGCCTCCAATCTTTGAGAGTTTCTCCCCTATATCCTGATATCAAAGAAACATTCTTCATTGACAACAATAAACAGAAATATCTAATGGAGCTAACAAAATCAATCAAATAACATGATAGTCTAAAGAAGTAAAAAAGGCTAAAGCAGCTGCCGGCCCCACATTCCAAACTTCAACAAAACTTTGACGTGCATATAGATAAATAGCTGTGCACACATATATTTTGCATCTGTTCTTTGTTTTCTTTTATATGTATGTGTATGTGAACCAACGGAATTAGGTTGTGCGGTCAAGGATGAAATTAAATAAATTAAAAGAGACAACATCACTTGAAAGCAACACTATGGATACAAAATGAATTCAAACCTTATTTTCACTGGATATTACATACTTCGACGAATTCGCTTCATTCTGAGCCAATTCTTTGCATCCATCATACAATACCTGCAGAAAGAAATTGAATAACACATTTAAAAAATAATTCAAACATGCACTAGCCAAAGTTTTCTCTATCAGTAGTTCACTTTACTTATTTTCCGTGTTGGCCAAAAAGGGAAATAACCAACACACCCTTTGAAGTATAGCATACTTTTATTGTCTGATAGACATTGGCATGGATGACAGGAATATAACTTTTTAGCTCTCCCTCGTCAAACCCACTTTGAAATAAAAGTTTAATCTGCAAAAGGAACCATGCATCAGAGATGCATATGCACTAGAATTACATGGAAAGAAAGTTCATGTTAACAAGGAGGGTCTATTCTTTCTGACCTGTTTAAATATAGTAGATTTCCCAGAGTCCCCAGCACCTTTAGCAAGGAAGGTTGGCCACATCAGTAAATAAGAAAATGAGAAAATAAACGGAAATTTTAAACATGTATGAAGCATGAAAAGGAAAACTCAACTTCAAAACTCATGCTGAGAAAAAATATGCAAAATGACTAATAGTAGGTATGCTTTTTAAGCTTGACTAACGTATGAACTCATGATTCATCCAAGAAAGCAGAAAGCTAGTGCAACATCTAAAAATAAGTTCACAGGAAATTAACAGGAACGGGAGAAATTAAGCACATATAGTGCTGACAATCTAAGGCTAATTTTCCAAAGAGGACATTTGTTGCAAAAGAATGTAGAAAGCAAACATCAAATGGTTTATCCTTATACAACCTATGAATATGGCACTTTTTAAGTCAGTTTTTGTTTATACGCAAAGAACAAAAGAAATGTAGAACTTGTAGATTCATAATTGTTGTTTAATTATATTTAAGAGGGCTCCACTCTGTGGAAACCATGAAAGGTGCCCCATATTGTGTGCAGCAATTTCAAGAACTAACTCTCTAAAATCTTTGGTTAACTTAGATTAGTAAGCAAGACTTCAAAGATAGATATCATTCACAAGTAAAAACGCGGTGGATACCACAGAATATGTACCAAGCAGTAGAAGTTTTTGAATGTGCTTTTCAGCTTTTGTCTCCTGTTCAATTCGTCTTTCAATCTCTGCGGCCTATAGATGCAATTAAGCAATTAGATGAAGCCTCAATACAAGAATAGTTGATGCAAAAGAACTTAAAGTTTATTAGAATAGGATTTAAATTTGTTCGGAAACCTTTTCTACTAGAATAAGGGTTCTAAAAACTTCTTTATAAATGTGCATATTCAGATCTTCAATGACAAGCAATCTGAAATTTTTCTACAAACTTGAGCTTTTAATTAGAAGGTGTGATGCTTTCTTCTAAAAGTGATTCTTAGACTCTAAGAGTGATTCATAATTTTCTACTCTCTATTGTTTGTTTCCTTACTAAATTCCAGCAAACCTAACCTAAATTCCAACCATCTTAAATCTAAATTCCAGTCATAGTAAACCTTGGTATTCTAAGCCTAAATTTCTAGCAATCAAGCCCCAAAAACCCAACCATACCCAATATGAAATTTCAGTATTCTTAGCCGAAATTCAAACCTGAAACTTGATATTTCAGCAGCCTAATATCAGTTATATCTCTTAATTTTGTGAGTTTTAGCAATTAGTTGGTACTTCTATTTGTCCTACATCAATTTGGTATTAGAGCTTTGGTTCACAATGATGATATGTAGTAAAAGGGCATATAGAAGAATATTCAGCAAGCTAGAGTAAGTGAAATACTTCTGAATATTGTAAAAAATTGGGTATCGATGATCCTCATTCACAAGGTGTCCCAAAAATTCACTTACATGTAACAACTCCAATAAGCAAACATGTTCAACAAATTTATGAGAGGCTAAACAACATTGACATATATTCCCTAAAAGTCAAAACTCCAACAAGAAAAAATTATATCAACGAACAACCTATGCTTGATGCTGAAAATGGAGAACATAGTGATAAGCAAGAAGAAAGTACTAATATTGATCAACAGCAGGCAGTGTATGAGAAAATCTTTGCTGAAAAATCATGTACTGATTTTGATTCCTTAAATTAGTAGATCAATTCAAGGATTCGAGCCTACACGTAGAAGGTGCTCAAATACTTGATGATATGAAGAGTTTAGCAATGGAAGATGATAATGACATGGAGAGTTTGACAGTAAGAGATGATCAAAGCGTTAAAGATGAAGAAAAATAGGACAGAGTCGATTCTTTGGCAAACGCTAAAGTTGAGACAATTGAACAAGTTCAAACACTTAAACAAGAAGAGGAAACAACAGTGTAACAGGTTGAAAGAATAGGACAATAAGCTAAAATAACAAAACATGAAGCTCAAAAGATTAAACAGTAACTACTTGAGGTTTCGCAGTTTGATGGTTCAAAACTTGATGATATTGTTGATGTTGTTGATAAAGATTGTCTTGTAGTGCTGATGAAGGAGAAGTAGACTTGAATGACGATGCACAATTAATACAACATATGAATAAAGAAGTTGTGAGCGCCCTACAAAGTCAAAATTCAGCAATAATGGCAAGTTCGTGCATCTAACTACAAGAAGTAACGATACGTATATTCTTGATGCCTATGATGTAGAGAAGCCATGTGACTTTGCTATGAAACCATTTGCAAATATATGGGTCAAAACTTATAATGTTGTCAACACTGCTAAACTATTCTTCAAAGATGTACGTCTCCATGGATTACCTTTAACCATCATATCTAATCATGACGTGAAGTTTATAAGTTATTTTGGAGAACTCTATGGAAAATATTGAACACTAAGGTTTAATTTTCAAGTTCTTTCCATTCCCAAATCGATGGCCAAACAAAGGTTGTGAATAGAAACTTGAGAGACTTGTTAAGATGTTTAATTGGAGACAATGTGAAAAACTGGGACCTAATTCTTCCTATGGCAAAATTTGCATACAACAGTTATATAAATAAATCAATTGGTAAGAGTCCTTTTGAGATAGTCTTGGAGTTCAACCAAGTAAGCTTATTGATTTGGTTCCTTTACCATTCATGAGACACATCTTTGATGAGGTACGACAAAAGATAACAACCAACAATTTGTCTTATAAAGAATATGCTAATCAACATCGTCGATTGGTGGAACTCAATGAAGGAGATATGGTGATGGTTAGAATTTGTCCAGAGCGTTTCTCGAATGAAAACTATAAGAAACTCCCCTCACAGAGTACTAAACCTTCTAAGATAATCAATGAAATAAGTGCTAATGTTTATATTCTGGAATTATCAAGTAATATGGGAATTAGTCCTATTTTTAATGTTGCAGACTTAACTATTTATCATGGATATAATGATACACAATCTCTTGTGACAGTTGTGAGAATTTCAACCATTCCTCATCATAAAAAAGGGGAGAGAGGATATCCTTTATAAACAAATTATAGCCACAAGAGACAGAAAAAATCAACAATTTCTCGTCAAGCGGAAAGGAAAACTGATTTCTAACACTACTTGGATTTTAGAATCTGAATCTCAAAAGTTGAATCCAAACTTATATAATCAATATTTGTCACATTCTACATCCGAGTATTTGTCACATTCTAAGTCGACGACGACTTCAGACAAGTCGGAGAGAATTGATACAAAAGAACTTAAAGTCTATAAAAGAAATAAAAGAAGAAAGATTAGTCAACCACAAGCTTTAATTTGATAGGATGAGGATCGAGAATTGAGTTAACATCAAAGATAAGGGTTGAAATTTAGATTATGTTATGATTCCTTATTAGATAAGAAGTAGTAAGTTAAATATGTTATTCTATTTTACATATGTTATCCTAGTTATTTAGGACTTTCAGAATTTTTATTAGAATAGGATTTAAATTTGTTATGAACACTTTCCCACTAAAATAAAGGTCCTTCAAACGTCTTTATAAATATGCATATATTCTGCCCTTCAATGACAAGCAATATGAAATTTTACTACAAACTTGAGCTTTCAACTAAAAAGTGTGATCCTAGTTGATTTTGTGAATTTTAGCTACTAGTTGATGCTTCTTCTATTTACCCTACGTCAATAACAACCACTTAATGAGATGGATTCCTAAAGTTTCTCCAATGGAAATGGACATAACGGTGTTGAAACTAGAATCTCATAAGCCACAATTCACCTGTGCGCTCTCTTCAGTATCTGCTTCATTGTAGTGATTCCGTTTACTGCAGAGTAAACCCATGTTCTCTATTACAATAGGCAGCATACACGGGGATAATCAAGAATAAACAGGCAGCAGACAGTTTCTAGACTGCCTTCCACAAAGAAGTCTCATAGTTAGTCAGCTTCACCAGATCAGGTTGCCACAACTTGGCAACAAGGGCATGACAGATATTCCTGGTAGAATAGCTTAAGCTCAATAATCAATCCACCATAGCCAAACATAACAAATGTGATATTATCAAACACGACGAAAGATTATTATTGGTAAACCCAACTATAAAGGAAAGAGTTAAAGTATCGGCTATGTCGTACAATCACAAAAATAAATCGCTAATTGACTTGTAGAGAGAAGGATAAACCTTTACTATAAAGTAACTTGAGGGTGAGAAAGCAAGTTTTACTTGAAACGCCAAAAACAGGCCATACAAACTATGATGATTTTTTGATAGGTGTATGGGGCTGGGATATAAGCACTAAATGAACTCCCAAGTACGGGCAACCAACAATGAATGACCAAAGATATGAAACAGAGAGCTCATCCAGGACGAGTAAATATACAATATCACACGTCAATCTCGTGAACCCAACTTAAGAAACCTGCAGACAACACATTATATACCTGTATTAAATTCTAGAACAGTATACTTACAATTACTACCTTGTTTGATCATCTCTCTTCGACCACTTAACAGAACCGATTAGGTCACCTCCTTGTACTAGTTCATTTTCTTTCAAATTATACATGCTATGGGAAAAAGTAAAATTTAACATGGAACGATCATCACAAAAAAGCACCAATTTGAAAACGAAAAATAATTATTTAGATCGATCTCATTTCATCACATCCAAATGAAAATATTTTTAATTAAAACCGTGCCCCGATAAAGATCATGAGAGACAAGGAAAACGTGAAACAAAACCAAACCCAGAAAAGAATGCACAATATGCAAAAGAAGATACTGCTGATCTACCCAAGTTAGAATAAACAAAGCAGATCGCCAAGAACAACCAAACCCAACAAAACTCAAAGATCTAGAACCAGAAAAAAAATTTAAAGCATATCCAAGGCAGACAAAATTACCCCACGTAAAGTCACCTAGTCAGAAGATGGATTTTGGTCGATTTGTTTCAGCTGGTAGATGAATTGGCTGCCTCCTCCTTACTTTCGTGAGACCAGTATTAGGTAGACTATAGCATAAGCTATGAAAATAAACTCTTTATGAATTGCTGCAAGCAAATGCTTACTGTAGTTTTTTCTGGGCAGTAAGCAACCTAAAAAAAAAACTACGGAAAAGAAGAAGAAAGGAGTCAAAGATAAGATAGGAATCAACAGTTAGCCAAATCCGGAACAGGGATAACAGAGTTACAGAGAAAGTGAGAGAAAGAACGCCGAAAAGCTGCAAAAAATCCCCCCCTCCCTACCACAATGTTTGTTCGTTCTCTCTCCAACTGTGCCTATGCTTGGTCTCCCAGTCTCGGTCTCTTCTTTGAAAATTTGAGTCAAAGTTGAAAGGTGTACAGCGTGTTTAGGACTTGGGGATTATAAAAGGAAAACGATGGATAGTATTTAATTACAAAAGATTGTACTGTCAACTCTTGTTCTGGAAAAATCATACAGAGACATGCACACTGTGGCAATTGGCAAACATCTGTTTCCAAGTGTAAACTGCCAATGCCATTGCTTTGGTCCGGTCCGGTCTTCTTGCCTCCTTAACGACCCCTTTGGTTGAGGAGCTAGAGATAAAAAGAGGATGGAACGTAATACACTTTTATTGTTTGTTTGAGGATTTTATAATAGGATGAAATAGAATAGAATAGAAACGGAGAGTTTCATGTTACGCTCTATTCCATCCTAAATAGTGAAAATAAGAAACCTCTGATTCGGAGGGTTTAGAATGGAACATAAACTAATAAATACATACTACCTAATATACCCTCAATAATTCTTCTTAATACCAACTCAGACCAATATTAATATATTAAATAGAATATAAT
>JANIHZ010000209.1:24630545-24651656 GCA_027478365.1 Erythroxylum rufum | reverse complement strand
ATCCTTAAGCTTCGGTGGTAGCTTTCTCGACAATATGGCTGAACACTCCTCATTCAGCTTCACTGTGGCATACTCCTCAAACCTCCTCTTATTAGACAAAATTTCTTTTAAAAATTTAGCATAAGAAGGCATCTGCGCTATGGCCTCAACAAAAGGAATGTTTATATGCAGCTTTTTAAATATCTCGAGAAAACGACCAAATTGCTTATCTAATTGCGTACCTTTCAACCTTTGAGGATAAGGAATCCGAGGTTTTACCGGATTTGTGATGGGGTCAGCAAATAACCGTGGACGATCCTCCTTTTCAGTTGGTGATTCCTTTGTCTCTTTGCCACTTTCCCGACTCTCTTCTTCTTCACTCTTTTCCACTTCGTTATCCTTCTGCTTCTCCTGAACTTCTTCAAGTTGTTTGCCACTCCTCAAGACAATTGCCTTTGCATGTTCTCTCGGGTTGGCCTCAGTAGTGCTAGGCAATGAACCCGAAGGTCTTTCCTTTAACAAACTTGCAATCTGGCTCATCTGATTCTCCAAATGTCTGATAGAAGATTCTTGATTCTGCATTCTAACCTCGGTAGTGGAAATGTACTTCGAGAGTAGCTCTTCGAGATTAGATTTCTCTGGTGGTGCAGGATTAGGAGCCTTGAAACCTGGAGGTGGCTGTCTCTGAACATCGGATGACTGTGGTTGTACCGCCTGATCATTCCGCCAAGAGAAATTTGGATGATTCCTCCAGCCTGGGTTGTAAGTGTTAGAATATGGGTCCCCTCGCTGTCTGTTATAATTGCCCATATAATGAGCCTCTTCAGTCTCTCGAGCAAAAGGATTCCCGACTTGACACTCGGAAGATGTATGGGAATCTCCACCACAATGCTCACAAACAGCACAACTCCTTAATGAAGAGCTAGCTCCTCCTCTCACACTGTGCATCAAATTATCCAATTTCTTTGTCAAAACATCCATTTGGGCAGATAAAGCGACTGTATTGTCGACTACATGAGCTCCTGTAGGTCGTCTGGGATGCCTTTCTGAATGATATTGGAAACTGCTAGTGGCCATCTCGTCAATCAACCTGTAGGCTTGATCTGGCGTTTTCCTCATTAAACTACCTCCTGCGGCAGCATCTATGGTACTCCTAGTCGATGGGTTCATTCCAGTATAAAAAGTATTGACCTGCTGCCATGTAGATAGCCCATGACTAGGACATTGAGCCAATTTATCCCGAAATCGCTCCCACGCTTCATATAAACTTTCATTTTCATATTGTGTGAAGGAAGTGATCTCATTCTTCATCTTTGCAACCTTGGCAGGAGGGAAAAATTTCGCCAAAAATAACCTCATCATCTCATCCCATGTAGTGATCGATCCTGATTGCAAACTTGCCAACCATGCTCTGGCCTTATCCCTTAGAGAAAATGGGAATAACCGTAATCTCACTGCGTCTTCCGATACTCCATTCTGTTTGAACAAATCACAAATATCCAAAAACGTCTCCAAATGGGTGTTCGGATCCTCCAAAGGCAATCCTCCAAATTGAGATGCTCTCACCATCGATGTAATGCTGTGAGGAATTTCAAAACTCGCAGCTGTGATCGTCAGCCTTATAATGGGAGGCATGGGTCTATTGTTATGCCCCATAGTCAAATCCATCATGGTCAACTCCTTTCTCTCTTCAGGATGTGGCATCAACCCCTCCTCATGTTGTTCCATCTTTACAAACTACTCTTCTCTAATCCTTTCTTCTGTGTTACTATTCTGAGCCAATCTAGTTTCCTTGCGCAACTTATGAGCAGTTTTTTCCATATCAGTATCAAGTAGCAAATTCTCGGGCTTTTGACCACGAGTGATCATAAACAAAATGGAAAAATAAAAAGCAAATAATAATAGAGCTAAGAATGAAAAATAAAACACACCCAAGTAAAGCAATCAAGTAAACAACTAAAATACGAAAATAAACAACAAAGCAAGAATTAAATCTGAGACAATTAATACCGTCTAATATAATGACTCAAAATAAGGAATATCATCGGCAATGGTGCCAAAAACTTGTTGCAGTCTAAACAAAGCAATATAAATTAAATTCTATCTAGACCAACTAGAGGCAAGCGTACCTCGTCGACAAGTAATATAAAATGGTAAGAACCAAATATTGTACCGAAGAAATTCCAACAAGCAAGATAATTAAATTAAACAATGCAAAATTACTCAGACAATTAAGAATTGATTGATTTGAAAATAAAATAAAGTAAGCGAATCAAGGAAATATGCAAGATGCAAAGTATGAATTAAAAACGACTAGACTTAATCAAATGATATAAATTGGTTAAGGTATCAGATTTCAATTGGATTAGACACTAAAACTTATAACGGTGGATTGATTTAGGATTTACTTCACTTAAGCGAGTCGAACCCAATGTTAATAGGAATTTCCTTCTCTTCTAAATCCGAGTTACCTACTTGGTCCATAGATAATTTGGAATAAAAGGCATTCAGTATAAGAAGCCTAAAATTAAGTTCGTTAATCCTAGGTATCCTCACACAAGATCCTAAGGTTGATCTACGCTTTAATCTTAAGTATGTTGCTTGATTAATTTTCCGACAAATTAAATCCCATTGGTTATGACATTCAGTCATCTAAGACCTTAACCACAAAAATTGTCCTAATCCAATATCAATTCTAACCTCAACCAAAAAAAAAAAAACTTACTCACACATATTCATCAATGTAACACAAATTATGATCATAATATATATATTTGCATTGATTAAATTCATAGAAATTAAAATAAATAAGGAATAAAAATCAATTAAATCCCAGCAAAACTGTGGCTGCTGGGATTAAAAAAAATAACGTTTTGCCTATTTGTTGTCTTCTTTCCACGCTTGCGTGAATGGAGTGTAGCGTGAGTGTTGGAGGAGGCTGCTTCTCTTTGTTCTTCTATCTACGCCGCCAGCTGCTTCTCTTTTGATGCGACAATTAAATTTTTGGTTTGGTCCACCTTCTCACGTTGCCTTGGTTCACGCACATTACTGTCTTCTTTGCTCTCTGTCGCCACTCTCACGTTTGCTACTCTCTCTCTACACTGCTAGCCTTTCATGCACACAAAACTCACTATCTTCGCTTGTTCTTTACGCTGCCGCCAGCTGCTTTCGCACACAAAACTCATTGCCTTAAACCTTTTTGTCCCCACTCATCTTCACGCAAAACCTCACGATCCCCTCATTAAACCTCACGATCCCCCTCATTTTTGTCTTCCAAAACGTTAACATTTTAGGTGGCTAAAACGTTAATGTTTTTTTTTTACCCAAGCTCCTTTAAAAGATTTTCTTGATTTATGGTATTAGATGTTCCAAATCTAGTGTGCTTAAAATTAAAACAAATAACTCTTAATTAGTGTAATTTAAATATTAAATGGACAAGAATTTAGAAAATTATGTATCTAAAATCAATATAAAAATGCCCATTAACAATAACGATTGGGTCATGGGCATAATTCTCATTATATACAAGAATCTTGACTTTGGCATTAATCTCGACTGCACTAGTTAGCCCCGTTGGTGCTGCTAAGAGTACTTTATTGAAGCTTAGGATAGGGGATTTAATTTCGATTGATGGTATGGTTTGACATTATAACCACTTGAGCTTTGCACAGTTTCACCGGCATTTGGCTGAGAAACTTGACTTATCCCTATCTACTCTATAGTTTATGATAAAAGAGCATTCAAGGGACAAGGAAGAAAGAAAGAGGGCAGTAATTGAAAAGTTTGGGTTATCTAGCATCCAGGTAATGCCTATGATGAGTTTATCAGATGGACAGAGGATCAGGGTGATTTTTGCTTGGCTAGCATTCAGCCAACCACATATGCTACTTCTAGATGAGTTAACTAACCATCTAGATATTGAAACCAATGACTAATTGGCAGCGGCATTGAATGAGTGGGATGGTAGTGTGGTTCTTGTTAGCTATGATTTCAAGCTCATAAACCAGGTTACTGAGGAGATTTGGGTGTATGAGAACCAAATTGTTACCCGTTAGGAGGGTGGCATTATAGACTTCAAAGAGCATTTGAAAAAAAAAATGGGTTTGCTCAGTAAATTATCCATTGGATGCATTGTTTCCCTAAAACAAATGCCTTCATTGTGTTTGACTGTGAAAGGCTGATAGCTAAGAATATCATAATATGGAGTTTTAACTCTAATAGGGCAGACTATGGACACCTATGGATAATTACCTAATTAGGGTTTTTTCTTTACCTAAACGGCGTAGTTTCATTAACGAACTTAATGAAACTTAATTAGTTAGATTAATTAAGTCTGACGTATATAAGGGCTTAGGGCTTTTGTCTTATATGGCCAGCTATGTCGACAATGTTAACGTAGATACTGTCGTCGGGTTATAATTGAAAAAATTGAATGTTTGAGTATTTAATTACCATTTTTTAAAGTTCGAGTTATAATTACAAGATTAAGTAAAGTTAGAGAATTTTTATAATTAACATATTTTTGGTGAAGATACATAAGCAATTATCACTAAGAAATTAATGCTCTGATGCTGTAAAAGAAAATTTAGAAAATTCTAAATTCTTGTTATGCTCTTATTCTCAAGATGATACATGCACATTTGAATTTATAATAAAACTTAATATTAGCCTCGAAGTTGCTAAAATATTTGTGAATCTTTAATTATATGTATATTGTTAAATACGTGTAAAGGTAATATTTTAATTTGAGAACTTTAGTTATATTAAAGCTTAAAATATGAATATGTAATGAATAACTTGCTTAATATTAATTGAAGTTTTCATAATAAATTAAAGTCGTTATAAAATAAGTTGTTTTCTTAATATGTAAACTCATTTTAAACTTTAATAATAATCAATTATTTTAATTTTCTTTGTGAAATATAAATATTTAAATGAAATTAAAGAAGTAATAATTACTCTTAGAATGCCGAAATTTGGTTAACCCACCATTATTAAATCAACACTTCAAATCCGACAGCACAGATCCAACTCCATGAATTTTCAGTTGGGTTAACCAATTTCCCAAAACTGGTTCCAGTTCTAGCATCACGGTGGCAGTGCAGTTAATTGGAAAAAATAGCTTGACATGACGCCGTCTTATTTATTAATCAATATAAAGTCAAAATGAAATTAAAGTAGAGTATCAAAAGAAACACCTCATCGCATTATTCACTGCCGTCTTTCTGAGGAAGTCACTGAATAATTATTTTTAATTAATAATATATTAAGATAAACAATGGAAGAATCATAGCTCCATCAGACGGTTGAGATTTAGAGAGAGAAACTGTGAGGTCAAATCGGGTGTCCAGGAGTTGGGTTCGGTCAGTCTTTATATAAATGAATGTATATATTTTTTATTTTTATTTAAAAATATATAATCTTGTGGTCGTGGTTATTTGGTAATAAGACAAAAAAGAGTTTCTAACAAAACCAACAGCCAGAGAGAGACGACATTTTTAGAATTAAGAAACAGCGAGACCTCAAAAATCGAAAGCTGATAGATAGATACATAGAGACGGATAGAGAGAGAGAAAGAGCGCATTAGATAGAGATAGAGAGAAGCCAAGCTCCAATCCCGAGAATAACAATTAAAGTTTAAGCTTCAGTATTCTACTTAGATTTCACTGTTTCAATCTCTCTTTTTTCGTATCCGATCTCTCTATTCCTTCATCTGCTTTAGCAAATGGATCCATTTTATTTGTTTCGTAAAGGTATAGTATGTGTTCTTGATGATTAGATCTTTTACCTTTTCTCCCCTTTGAATTTTCGACTTGTTTCTGCGATTTTTGGTTGTCTTTTTGGTGATTGTTTTATGGGGTATAGTAATTTTATGTAAAGTTCTAATTTTTGAGGTTGAAATTTCGAGATCTGTTTAAATCATTTCTGGAGATAACGTGAGCTTGTGGTTTAGCTTCTTCTTTGCTTTTCCAGTTGTTTTTTGTTCGAAATTCGGGGTCTTTGATGGAACTGTTTAGGGTTTCAGTAAAGAGGCTCTCTCTCTCTCTCTCTCTCTCTCTTCGTTTACCCTTTTATTATATATTTAAGGTCTTACTGTTTCTGTAGAAAATGAAGTTAATTTTCACCTGCGTTAAGCTAATATGTCAGAAGTATGGAGCTGGATATATGCAATTTTGTATGACTTGTTGCAATTTTCACTGGTCTAGTTTATTGAAGAATTGCCCAACCTTTTCTTTTCTTTCTTTCTTTTTTTCTGGTGGTAGACGTAATTCTTCAGTTGTTTTGTTTGGATATGCATAACAGGCAGTTGGCTCTCTTGCCTCTATTGTATTTATGTTTGAATATTGCACTGACTTCAGTAGTGGAATTTCAGCCCTTGACTAATCTATTTGTCTTTTTGTTTATCCTTTACACTGTGCTGTGTATGATGCATCTTGGGAGAGTTGTATCAGTTAATCCCTGATAAGGTTGTTAGAGATCCTTTGTGGCAAGGGCCAAGTTTGTACACGAAAAAATGTCATGGAATATGATTCCTTTTGGCTGTTTACTGATTAGTGGCTGTTGAATGAAACATTTCTGCAGGTTTTGGATAAATCATACCTCAGAACGAGGTTATTCTCTGTGTCACTGTCTATTTTGTGAATGTAGAATCTTATTTTGTGTCCATTTGAGTAAAGAAATGAGCTTGTCAAAGAAAGGTTCTGAAACAAACGATTCCAAGCTAAGCAGTTTGAACAAGGCAACAGCTTTGAATCCAAATGCAGCAGAGTTCATTCCCTTTTCACTCAGATCACCAAGGTTGCCTTCTGGAAGTGCTTCGAATGTTTCTGATGCAGCATCAAGGTTTACTCCTTCAGGAACCATCGGTAAAGCAGTGCTTGATCGATCAGAGTCATCTGTCTCAAATGCGTCTGATGATGAGGCTCATCAATACTGGCGCCACCAGCTCCCTGATGATATCACACCAGATTTTGAGGTTGTGGGTGAAGATGAGTCTCGAGGACTTGGTGGGCTTTCTTTAGGGGGCTTGTCTTTACATGATGGTACCGAGGTGTCAAGTTTTACTGCTTCTTCAGGCAGTGGATACGTATTGACAGAGCAGCAGCAACCCTCTCCTCACCATATAAATGGCAGCAGCTATGGTGAAAAGATGAGATATGCTACTTCTTATGTGGAAGACCCAGCTTCAAACAATTTTTTGACATTGGCAGCTAAGCCTTGGGACAAACAAATTATTAACACTGATCAGCTTCTTGGCAATGCTGAGGAGTTACATGCATATGCTGGGTATCCTGTTACGCAAGGGATGATGAATGATCTTTTAGGTGATAGTGCAGCGTTGGATGATACAGATATGAATCCTATGGAGTTTTTGACATCACAATTTCCAGGATTTGCTGCTGAAAGCCTTGCTGAAGTTTATTTTGCAAATGGATGTGACTTAAACCTTACCATTGAAATGCTCACTCAGCTCGAAGTAAACGTCCCTGGTTCTGTTCAATTTTGTATTTACTCTTTAGACTCCCTTAATATGCTTCCTTTTACTTTACAGTCTTGAGGCAGTTAGAGTGTATTTGTGATCTCTGAATTCCATTTGCTAGTTACATGTTAAAAACTTACCTGAAATTTTTTAGCTAATTACTATTATTGGTAATTCCTTGAGACTCGTGAAGATGCATAAACTATTTTTTTCCTGTAACAATTTTAGTCTGCGTGTTCTTTTTAGGATTTCAAGCTTCAAAACTCTGTATTGTGTCCTTCAAATTGGGAGGCAGCCATTTTACTGCATATTCTATAGTTATGTAGAGATAAGTAGTGATGCTATTTGGTTTGTGTTTTCCCTAAACTGCTGTGCATAATGCGTCTTTTGCCTTTTTTTTATTTTATTTACAGGGAAGTGTTGAGTCCTTAAGAGTTGAGGTCATTCAGTATAGCTTCCATTTTTATAAGCTAGATGGCTCCTTGGGATGCTGCTGATGATTATTTTCTTTTTCTTTTCTTTTCTTTTTGCAAAAATTTTGCACAAGTTTGCTGTCCACTATGTTTTGTTGTAGGGAGAGGGCTGGGTTTGTGATTAGTTTTGGAACTGTGTAATTACCATTTCTCCTGAAGTAACTAAATTTGTCCCCAAAAATAGTTGTTTTGGCGTTCCTATGTAGACATTCATGCAATGATTTTCCTTAATTGTAGCTTCAAGTTGATGGTGGTTTCAATCAGAGTATGAACCCAAAGGCCTTGTCAACTCCTAATCTCAGTGCACTGGACTTTCCTGCCCTTACTCTGCCAAACAGCCAGAATGGTCCTTTAAAATACACTGGAGATGATATTCAGCAAACTGGGAATCCTTATCGATCTTCAGACAAAGATAGCATACTTTTGTTCAAGTCCAGTGCTTCACTTCCCTCGAGGGGCTCTGGAGATTTTGCTTCAGCTGTCAGGAAATTGGCATCTCAGGATTCTGGAGTGTGGAAGTATGAAAGAAATGGTTCTTCTGATTCCACCATTGGCTCCAGCAGAAGTGCCCATGTTTTGGCCAGTGCTTATAACAGTGGCCAGGGGAGAGGTGTTTATGCTGATAGAACGCAAAATCGGGGTTCATCTCGAGCACCTCCTATCTGGCTTGAAACAGGAGAAGCAGTGGGTAATATTCCTCAGTCAACAAAGTTACTTGCATTTATACTCCTTTTAATTGTGGGACAGATGCCTTCTGGACATATATCTGCTTTAACTTTTTTGAGATGGCAGCAAATATGTATTCTGAGCTGCGGGAAGAAGCTCGTGATCATGCACGCTTGCGCAATGCATACTTTGAACAGGTGAAACCTCTAATAGGTTGTGATTGTTGTACTTTGTTTTTAAACCTTTGACCTTCAAACTTGGAACCTCGAATGGGCTTTCACATTGTGAAGTTGTAGTGGAGGTGCATGGCACCCAAGTACAGTGACTGGGCCAGTGCCTTTTAGTTTTGTTGTCTGTTGTGGCTTGATTTGCATAAATCTCTATCTTACTTATGCTAGATTACTATTAACATACTTAAGCTGGATTAGCATATAAAACTCTACTTATCTTTGAATGGGGACACAAGCTGGTGTCTTGTAATTAAGATAACAAACTCTAGAACAAACTGTGTAACAGTATACCCATCAGTCTAGGAACATACTCGAGCTGGATTAACGTATAAAACTTCACTGATCTCTGAATGGAGACACAAGCAATTTTCTCGTAATAAGAATAGGAATATCTAGAACAGTGTGACAGCATGTATCTATCAGTCTAGATCCCCAACAGACAAGTCATTAATCATGGTGATGCTTTCCTGGGAAGATACTACTATGATATTGTTCATTACCTTTTAAGGGCATTATGCAGCAATTTAGTTGAAGTATACATGCTGATAGTCAAGCTCCACATGTGAGTCTGTTCCAATCATCCATTATTTGATGCTTATATGATGCCTAACATAATTGATCTCGTTGACGGAACATGCATGATGTATATTTGTTGAAATAGGCACGGCAAGCATACCTTATTGGCAATAAAGCCTTGGCTAAGGAGTTGAGCTTGAAAGGGCAGCTGCATAATATGCATATGAAAGCAGCTCATGGAAAAGCCCAGGAAGCTATTTATCGCCAGAGGTTTGTTATATCTTGTTATCAGCTCAAACTTGAAAATTAATTTCTTCGTTGCAGTTTGAAGATTCTGCTTTGTGGGCAAAATAACTAGTGAATTTGTGGTTGGATTATTTATATTTATATTTATATATTTGCACGGGAAATTGTGAGCTGCTAATGGTATCTAGATGAACAAAAATCAGCTTGCAAGTTTGAGCTGTTAATGGTATCTAGATGAACAAAAATCAGCTTTCTTGCAAGTTTGAGCTGCTAATGGTATCTAGATGAACAAAACGACTGCAGTGAAATTGCAAAACTTTGTCCAACTCCAACGTCGCTGAAATTATGGCAGTGCTTAAATGTTGTAGGGAGTAGAAATTTGGATTCTATTGTGTGATTTCTTGTGTGACATCTAGAATTTTTTATGTTTGGATATCTTTAAGCTAATTATGCTGTGGGGGGCAAAATTAAAATTTTCTCCAGGAATCCAGTAGGTCTAGAGGTTCAAGGAAATGGGAGAGGACATGAACGGATGATAGACCTTCATGGGCTGCATGTAAGTGAAGCCATTCATTTTCTAAAGCATGAGCTGAGTGTTCTAAGGAGCACAGCTCGGGCAGCAGAGCAGCGCCTGCAGGTTTATATATGCGTGGGAACAGGGCATCACACTAGAGGTTCCCGTACACCAGCAAGAATTCCGGTGGCTGTGCAGCGATATCTACTTGAAGAAGAGGGCCTTGACTACACTGAACCACAGCCAGGCTTACTCAGAGTAGTGATATATTGAATCAAAACCACCACTACAAGAGGTATAGGACTTGTCAACCTAAAACGAAAAATTCCATCAGAAGTTTTTAGTTACCAAAGTCATTCTTGTATCTGTATATGGGAAGAAATGGAAGTAGTAGTCTGAAGCAACGAGTGGGGGGATGGAAAAGGACAACAGGAAAAAAAAAAAAGTTGGAGAATGGAAAACTGAAAGAAATTGTACCAGTAAGGTTTAACAAGTCGATAGCACCACTACATTTTGGTAGGCCTTCAGGCCAGGGGAGACTACATTAGGCAATCATTTGCAACTGTTGTTCATTGTGAATTTTTGTAACCTTTCTTTTTGTTCATTTCTAGCTACATTCCCTTTTACCTTTTCTTTTTCGTAATCAGAATGTAACTGATAGAATTTGATTACATGATAATACAATTCGTCAAGCACAACTCTACCGGGCAATTACTGATGTACGCCCCTGCGGTAAACCTATCTCAACAGGTGTGACTGATGTTTTCTTATAACAATTTTAATTGATCACAAAGTCACTAATTAAAATTTTGTTAGTTTCGTCCTTTTTAATGGAAACTTTTTCTGTTGCCCCTAGCTAAATTGGTTATTAAATTCATTTTTTTGAAAAATAAAGAATTCATTAATAGCTTGAAAGGCAGAAAAGAGATTACAAGGTTGTGTCTTAACAGTTTGATTATTAATCAGCGAAATCAACAAAGTCTTAACTATTATCCAAGGGAAACGCTAGACACAAGATGAGTTAAGGATTGCATCTCCTTTAGCAAATAGACTTCGCTTTTTAGTGAATTGATGATCTCAATGGATTTTCTACTCCATCATTGTATTATGTGAATTGATGATCTCAATGGATTTTTCTACTCCATCATTGTATTCTGTGTACTAAGGTATACTTCCCAGTATTTCTTTTATGAAATAGCCTTTGGTTCCTTTCTATGCAAATCACATATACTGAACAATTTAGGCTGAGACTAAGGCACATTTGATCCTTTCCTAACATTTGAAATTGTTTGTTAGCCAAAACCAGAATGTTGTCCCAATCATTCCCTGAACAAGTTAGATTCACAGTATGTTGCATTCTAGCCCAAATGAATGCAGTGTAATTACATTTAAAGAAAAGATGAGCAATTGATTTAGCTTCTAGCCAACATAACTCACATAGCAAATCATTTGAACTAATGACTATGCCTTAAGTTTTCAGCCTTCTCTTTCCTAATAACCAAGTGGTGAATGAAGCCTTAGGAATCAAAGTTCTTTTTTATACAATGTTTTACCATAGTATGGGGGAATTACAAGGTATGATAGCTTTAATACAGGAGGAGTTGGTGAATGAACCATCTGCTGAGGGTTCAGATAGGTTTATCCATATAAGAACAGTTTGGCTAGTATTTAGGACAATAATTCAGGAGTCTTTCAGCACTTCTTTCAAACAAATGCCAAGTGTTGTGAGAAATAACCTTTTGAACCTGAGCATGAATTGGAATTCTAGCATAAAGTATTGATAAATCAACTAAAGAGGGCTTTAGCTGGACCAATGATCAAACCAAAAGTAGGTATTCTCCTTATTTCCCACTTGTATTATGATGAATGGATACAACAATTGTCTCATTCTAAGGATATAAATGAGAGGCCAAGAGTACACTTGTTTTTCTGGAATCTGCCACAAATTGGAATTCTTAATGTAGAATTCATTGATCCATTTAGTCCATAGAGATTCTTTGTCATTAAAGTTTCTCCAAATTCCCTTATCAACCTGGGCTATTTGGAGTACATGAATTGAGATCAAACTAAGTCCACCTTCTTGCTTTCTCAAGCAGAGTTGTTCCCATTTTATGTTGGTTCCTTTTGGATTATCATACTTTCCTGACCACAGAAATTCCTGATGCATTTCTCAATATCCTTAACAATCTTTCTAGGTAGAAGCAAACGGTAAATCCAATGATTATGGAGATTGTTTAGAATTGATAAGATAAATTGAACTCTACCAGCTTGAGAAAGGGATCTATTATGCCATGCATTAATTCTTTTCTTATATTTTTCCAAAATTAGAAGACAATTATGATATCTCAACTTCTTAGAAGAAATAGGAACACCCAAATATTTGAAAGGCAAGTTATGCACTTCCATAACAAGAATATGTTGTAATCTTTCAGGGTTAGAAACATTTAAGGAAAAGTAGATTGAGCTCTTCGAAGAGTTAAGACAAAGTCTAAATAACTTGCAATAAGATTGGAATGAATGATGCAGCAAGGAGATGGAGTTATGATTAGCCCCACACAGCATTAAAAGATCATCAGCAAAGCACAAATGAGTTAAGAGCATATCCTTACACTTATAATGATAATTGAAATCAGGAGCCCTTGAAATGTTAATCCTTATGATTATGTTAAGGATTTCCATTAAGATGGCAAAAAGGTAAGGAGACAGATGGTCTCCTTGCCTTATTCCTATGGATCCTTTGAATTACTTGGATGAAGAACCATTAATCAGGATGCTTTAAGAAGGAGTTGAGATACAAGAATTAATCCATTTAATAAAAGAATAGGAAAATCCAAACCATTCCAATTTGAGCATAATGAAATTCCATTGCAATATGTCAAATGCTTTGGAAAACTCAACTTTGATTACACACCTTTTTATCGATCTGCTAGTATTATAGTCTCCAAGAATTTCTTGAACTAAGAGAATGTTATCTAATATATTCCTTCCAGATATGAAGGCACCTTGGGAAATATGGATGAATTATTTAAAAGATTCCTTCAATCTGTTAGCCAGAAGTGTAAAGATCACTTTGTATACAACATTGCAACATGAAATAGATCTAAATTGATCAAGACAATTTGCATTAGGAAATTTGGGAATTAGACATATATGAGTGGTATTGATTTCTCTAAGCATTTTCCTTATATTCAAGAATTCCAAGACTAATTCCACAATAAGATTGCCAGTGATATTACAAGTTATTTGGGAAAAATAGGCATTAAATCCATCTAGCCCTAGAGCCTTTTTGGGGTTCAGACTAAAAAGAACATTCTTAACCTTAAGATATGAAGGAGGTTGCTGAAGTTTTGGCACTAAATCTTGAGTTAGTGAAATGAGAGATCTAATTAGCCTCACCAGATCCTATATATTGGAGATTCCAAGTGTACTAGTTTTTTCAAGCATATTCTCAAAGTGTTTGTAAATTAGATTTTCCATATAGATCATATATATCACTGAATGAATATTATCATTTTGTAAACAAGTGATTTTGTTGGTGTTTCTCTGTGCTAGTAGTGAATTATGAAAAAACTTAGAATTGAAGTCTCTCTCCATTAACCAAGATAATCTTGCTTTTTGCATCAGCATGGAATTACAATCTAGTAGTGCTTTATTATAAATCTCCAATTGTCTTACCTCAGCATTTCTTAACTCAAGATTGTAAGGATTGTGATAGTAAGCATCTTGAGCTTTCCTTAACTCACTGGCATCCTGGATCAATGCAACTGAATTGGAGTGACTAACCTTGAGCAGAGCTATATAATTCTTGATCACCTTCTCCCAATTCTTCTTAGGCCTTCTTTTTTTTCCTTTTACAGTCTCCAAGTACAATCATCTTATATCGTCTCACTGGAGTGTCTGGATGTCTCCTTTTTATATGTCTAAACCACCTAAGCTTTGTCTCTTTTAATTTTTTAATAATATTAGCCACGTATAATTTGTCTCTTACTACTACATTCATAACGTTATCCCTTCTATTAAGGTTGCAGATCCAATGGTGCATACTTATCTCCGCCACCATTAACTTATGATTATGCACCTATTTGATAGTTCAACACTCTACTCCATAGAGCACGGTCAACCTAATCTCTAAAGAATAGAATTTACCTTTAGACTTGAGTAGTTTCTTCTTTTCACATAATACTCTTGATGTACTTCTCCGTTTACCTATAATTGGTCTCTTACCACCACATTCCTAACGTAATCCCTTCTATTAAGGTTGCAAATCTAATGGAGCATACTCATCTCTGCCGTCATTAGCTTATGATTATGCACCTATTTGATGGTTCAATACTCCACTTTATAGAGCATGGTCGACCTAATCGTTAAAGGATATAATTTGCTTTTAGGCTTAAGTGGTGTCTTCTTTTCACATAAAACTCCTGATGCACTTCTTCATTTAAATCACCCTAATTTGATATGGTGAGCTATGTCTTCATCAATCTATCCATTGTTATGGATGATAAATCCTAGATACTTAAATCACTCCTTTTAGAGTATAACCTTTAAACCAATCTTTAGCTCCACATCAGTAGCCACCCTATTTTTCGAAAATTTACACCCTACGTACTCAATCTTAATCCTACTCAATTTAAAGCCTTTCGACTCTAACGTATCTCTCTTAAGTTCTAGCGTGATATTGATACCCTCTTTTGTCTCATCCACTAAGACATATCAGCAAACAACATACATTAAGATACATTCCTTTGAATTATCTTGGTAAGCTCATCAATCACTACTGCAAGCAAAAAGAGGCTTAAAGAGGAGTCTTGGTGTAGCCCAATATCAATGGAAAAATGCTATGTATCTCCTCCTAATATTAAGGTTACATGTACTATTTATTAGCATTTTAAAAGTATATTATGCAATCTCGTTCATCCCTTATGTACTATTTTGCTTCCTCCCTTTTTCTTTATTTATTTTGACACTTTTCCAAAACTAAATCTCATTACTCTATTGTAACCTTTAGCTAGCAGAGTGAATGAATTAACATAACAGATGGTACTAGAGCGGACGAACCTTGGTAGTGTCACAATGATAGAAAGCATAAAAGGACTAGATATGTGTCATTTGGAGGAAGGAATGAAGAATCTAATGGATTCACACACATAAGAAATGAAAGGTGGATGATGGAAGGATAAAGCAGAGAAAACAAACAAGAAAAGTAGATTAATGATACAAAGTCAATATTTCAACAACTCATGTAAAAAATAGGAAGGAGACTATGGAAGTAGCAACAAGAATCCCAAGAGAAGGTATAAACTAGACAATGCTGACTAGATTTAGCAAAGTAGATGTCCCTGTATTTGATGGGGTGGGAGTGAAGAGTTGGGTCTACTGATGGGAACAATTTTTGTGATAGACCACATTCTGGAAGAATTAAAGGTGGCGATAACATTTATGCATCTAGAGGGATCGGTGCAAAAGTGGCATAAACTAATGATATAGAACATAAATGGAGAAGATGTAGCGCCCCCATACCTTAGGGTATATACCGGGACGCCCTGAGGACATTCCAGTACATAACTTATGATAATGGTGCGCTACGTTCAATTACAATATTCACTTAGCATGGCATCATCTATCTTTATTCTCTCATAGGACATCATCAAGAAAGTCACAATATTTTAAAACCAAATTGTCCTCATTCCATTTCATAAATCCGAATATATTTATATTGTAACTTTCGAGTATCCATACATGTACATCATCATATCCTAATACAAAATGTGCTACATGAAAGAGGAAATTACACAGAAAGTCTACGTAATCTTTCCAATCCTAGCTGACTAACCTTTGAGTCATTTCTTCGTTTTCCCAAAAGTACAAGTCTACTATGCTTGTAATGTCTCACAGTAGCTAAAGTTGTCTCTCGGTCTTAAAAAGTCAACGTTGCAATTTTGGTGAGTTTTGCAAACTTAATTAGGTAACCATCATCGATGGTTCACTTAATTCATGCAACACATCACACATATAACATATAATTCACATCTTTGCATTTTTCATAATCATCATATACTAGATTCTCATTTAAAGGTAAGATAAACATACATTTCATTCATTCAACATATGTATAACAATGAATATGAAATGCTCATGTGACTCTTTTCCAATTATTACGTTGTTATGACCGAGTACCTAAATTGTACCGTATCCATTGTGGATACCAGGCTTATTTATACTATCCCTTATCCGTTGAAAATACAGGGCTCATTTTACATAGGGAGCCTTTGGCTCTTAATCACATTTGGAGCTTTAAGCTCGTTTTCAGTAGCTACTCAGGTCACAACTCTCATTATCTGATCATACATTCATGTATGGAATGCACTTCTTATAATCAGTCAGTCATATCAAGAAACATTTAGTTCGTCATATTCACATACAAGTAGCACTTCAATATCTCATTCATACATCAAAATCATCGAACCTTCATTGTCCGAAATCAACACAATCAAAATCATATTCATTCAATAATTCAAATATAATATAAAATAAACAATTAATTGTGTGAGACCGTCTAGGTTACTCACTGATTGCTCTCGAAGCTATTGCCTCGAAGTTTCGGCAACATCTGGATGTTGACGTTCCAATTACTCCTCTATATCAAGCAATATACACACATCACACTTCTGCATAATTATAAGTGTTTGTTAATGCACATGTGTGTATATTAAATATACACAATGCATGTTCATGACAATCCTGGGTATTTTCCATTATTCTCGTCATAAAATCAATCCAATATCAAAACTCACTTAAGTATCATTTGTATGTAGGGTTTATACCTAAAATAAACACTTTGAATCTACTTTTATAACCCAATGAATCATTTCAGATTTTTCCAAAAACTAACTTTTGGGTCTACTGTTCTTGATCATTTAGACAATGCAAATGAAGTAATTTGGCAATACTTTCTTCTAGAAAATTGTTCTCCTATCTATTAAGTTTCTAATGACACTAAGATCATTCAATTTGTTTTAGTAATCTGAAAGTTATACTCCAAATATTTTCGGACTATTCTTATACTGAAACAGTGTCCTGTACTCAATTTCCATCCAGAAATTGAAATTCTTAGAGACTAAATTAAAACTCAATTTCTTTAGACAATTTGTATCCCTATGTCTCTAGTTTACTCAAAATTATAAAGCACTCCATTTGGATAACTACAAAGCAAGATATTGTCAAAATACCGAAACATGTTTAATGAAAATACTCCATTCATCAATTTTACAGAACTGTTCATCATTTTCATCCCAAATTTATCACTCAATCTATCCCAAATGATTTCAGATGGTTATAATTTTAGGTTAGATGTAGAAAAATGTGTTTCAAATCTGTTGGTTCAAATCCCATGTCATTTGGACGTCGGGAGAAGAATATATGGCCAAAAGATCAAAGGATGTTCGAACTGTCTCCAGCCATAGAAGTCACGATTGTGCTCAACGGATTTCAAAAGTCACGATTGTGCTCGTGAGATTTTTGTTGCCTGCGAAAAGTCGCTATTGTGCAGAAGCACGATTGTGAGACTCTAGACGATAGGGGAAAGTCACAATCATGCAGAAGCATGATCATGCTTCCCCAATTTTTTTCCCAAAGGGCATGATTGTGCAGAAGCACGATCATGCTTCTTCTTCGTCTTCCAAATCTCTGCAATTTTTCTTCTTCTTTCTTTCCTTTTAAACCAACTTCTCTAACTTGATTCTACTCTCATTGTCTCTTCATTTTCAACTCTCATTTAACTCAAAACATTTATAAACAGATCAAAACCAAGAATTAACACCAAATATGAAAAACCAGAAAATCTTTCACGCATCTCTTCATTTCCTGCACTTTACTTTATTTTTCTGCATTTTGTTCATCTTCTTCTTTTCTTTGTCTCTATCTAACATTTCTAATTTATATCTACCCCATTTTCAACTTTCATTAAATTCAAATCATTTAAAAACAAAGACAAAATCCTAGATTAAAACTCAAACATTAAAACCAGAAAATCCATTCACGCATATCACCATTTTACTGCACTATTTCACTTTCATTTTTCTGCATATTCAATTTCTGCTTTCTCTTCACTTCTTCCTCAAACTTTCATTTTAGTAAATCTTTCTCATCTCCAACCATCACCATACACCTATCTCTTAACTCTAAATTCATTTTTTTATTCGTTTCTAAAAACACTCAAAACTATTCACGTACAGAAACAGAGCATTAACTTCTATTTTCTTCAAAAAATTTCTGCATCAATTTCATACACATTTTCATTGATCTTTCAACTCCAAAAATCATTTCCACACTACCTTATAACATATTGATCATCAAAACTGAAAAATCAACAAATCCACATTTTCATACTATATTCGCGGTGAACATGAAAAATGTCTATTTTTCTTATGATTATGAAATATTAACAAATCACCATTTTTGTTTCATAACCCAACAACTCTAAAGGATTAACAAGACAAAGGATAAAACTCCAAAATCTTCAAAAATTCCAAGAAGCCCTCACTCTCATACACCCACGTACATCATCAGGAAGGTGGTTTGGGTTAGGTTTTTCTTGAGACAAAAGAAATGGATAACAAAGTTAGGAGTAGCAAAAAGGATAGATGAAAACAAGGTTTTCTTTGAGTCAATATCCGAAGAAGAAGAAGCTTGAAAACTAAGGATAAGTCAAAAACCAATATTATAACTTGGTCTTTCAAAGTTAAGAAAAACATGACTTTAGACTTGGACACTTGTCCAATTTCTAAGACCTTAGCTAGTTTCCCAACTAACTAGTTGTTATTGAACTAGTCCCATAACTCCCATTTGAAGGTCCTAGCGCTAGAATTGAAGTGCGAAGCAATCAATCGCAGTCCCAGGCTAGGGTTTATGCCATTACTAGACAGGAGGCCTAGGAATCCCCAAATGTCATTGCAGGTGTGTTACATATCTTTCATTTAGAGGCATTTGCATTGCTAGATCTAAGATGTTGGACCCCGATTTTTTTATTGATTTATTTGTTAATTAGTTATTTATGATTTGTTTGTCTATTTAATTGTTTAATTATTTTTAGAAATGAGTTTATTATTTTAGTGAGCATAAGTAGAAATTAGAAATTAGAAATTAAAATGAAGTGTTAGAATTAAATTAGAGTATAGTTAGGGTATTAGATTTATGGCCTAAGGTAAATAGACTTTGGATTAAATAAAGGAGGGTTATTTTTGGAAAGACTAGTTAAATGAAGGGAAAAATTGGAAGACCATAATAAAATGTAGTATTGAATTAGAAAAAGAAGAAGAGAAGTGTCGTGGAAGTGAGAAGAGAGGAAGAAGAGAAATCGAAGATAGAAGAGAACAAGAGAAGAAAATCATGGGAAGCTTGGAAGGAAGAAGAAAGAAGATGAAAAGAAGAGGAAATCAACTTGTTAGAGGTAAGTTTATCATCTTTATTCTTGCTTTGTTAGAAAAGGGATTAGAGAAATAGATTTGTGTAGGGTTTGTGTGGGAAGTGAAGATGATTAACCGATTTGTGATTTTTCGTGGGTTTTGAGTTAGGGGAAAGATAGAGTAATGTGATATTATGGTATAAGAAGATTTGGAAGAGTGAAAGATGGGCTATATGTAAATGAAGAGTTAAGATCTGGAAAAAGTGGAGAATGAGTCGAGTTTCTGTCAAAGTTCTCCGCGGCCAACTCCTGCACAGCTTGAACATGCTTTGGTATTTTAGGCATAACTTTTTTTTTAGTTATCCAAATGGAGTGATTTATGATTTGGAGTAAACTAGAGACATAGAGCTACAATTTTTCTGAAGAAATAAGGTTTTGATTCAGTCTCTAAGAATTTCAATTTGAGGATGGAAGTTGAGCATATAATATTGTTTCAGTATAAGAATAGTCTGAAAATGTTGGGGTATAACTTTCAGATTATTAAACCAAATTGAATAAATTTGGTGTCACTAGAAACTTAAGAAAATGGGGGACATTTTTCTAGAAGAAAGTATTATCAAATTTCTTTGTTTACCTGATCAGAATGATCATGGAAAATTGACCCGAAGGTTTAAATTTTTGAAAGGGTTATAGTTCAATTTTAGCATTTTGATTATTAAAGTTTTATGAATTTTCTTTTGAATTTGGATTAAATAGAAATTGGTTTATTTAAAGGGAATAAAGCCAACCTTACTCAAGAGCAAGAGGAAAGACAATCTTGAGCTTGGATTTTAAAGCAAAATTAGGTAGGTACTTTATTTATAGTTATTGTGTGATTGGGAAAATTCTTGCCTATGTGTATGTATGTTGATTGCTTGAAATGGATTTGCTTCAAATTGAATTGTGGAAACCTTTTTGGAAATGCATGATGAATTGTGATTATGTTATACCTTGAAAGAGGTTATAACATTTTGTTTAAATGAAAAGAAGAAAAAGCATATGATGAAATGATTTGAGCATGAATATGTGCTTTTGTTTGGGCGAGAGTGGAACCATTTAGTTCGTAACGTGCACATTGACAAGAGCCTTCTCCCGGTTGCCCGCTTGTGGCATATGAGCTCCAAAAATGGACTCATTTTATTTATGGTGTAAGCTTCGGTTTCTCCATTTCGTACCCATAGAACCCTTAAGCCATTTGTTTGTGCATTGCATCTTTGAATTGTCATGTATGATGCATTTGAGTGTATGTTCAATGGTTAAATTCTATGTTATGTGTTATACGCTTAATTATGAGTTTTTGAGCTAATTTGAGAATGCTTGAATTGTTAGATATATATATATATACATATGATTGAATTTGTGGAAAATTTCCGATGGCTATAAATATATTAGCCACTGAGCTGTGTAGCTCAACTCGTCATTTTCCCTCCTCAGGTGTAGAACAAGCCGATAGTTGATCCTTGTAAGGCATCTGATGGGAGACCCAATAGGAACTTGTCCTAGAGAACCTTCAACAAGATGGAGCTATGCCCAGGAACGGCCCGAATCAAACAAACACTCGAAAT
>JANIHZ010000209.1:24564781-24577965 GCA_027478365.1 Erythroxylum rufum | reverse complement strand
CGAATATTCATTTTTCTTTGCACAAGAATAACTCATCACCATTCCAATCTTCCAAGAAAAGATTCGGGGTCCAACAGAGAGAGAGAGAGAGAGAGAGAGAGAGAGAGAGAGAGATTTTGAATATTGATTGCCTCAACTGTAATGAGAAGATGAAGTTATGGATATCAAATGCTAAGCCTAACATTGGTCAACATTTTTATGAATGCATAAGTACAAAAGTAAGTATTTCGATTATTTTTTTTCAACAATGCCATTAGTATAAAAAAAACTTTAATCAATATACAATTTGAAGGTGTCTTATAGGTAATTAATATTTTCAAATGAGAATGAAGGTTTGTTATTATCAGAAAATATGTCAAACATCTTATGTGCGTTGAGGTAAGAGTCTTGTTTGGAAGATGCGTTGTTGTTCACAAGAAGTAAGCATATGTAATAATTTATCTGCATAATGCAAATTTATCATAAGCTTAATATTTTTGTTTTTATCTTTATTTTATAGGTCCTATGTGATTTCATAGCTTAAGTGTCGAATGTAAGTAGGAAAACTATGGAGATTCAAATTTCAAATTCTCATTTGTCTTGTTCATACAATGCCTTCCTTCCTATTTTGCCACCTCTATTTTCTGCCTCACTCTTAGGCATATACCATCAGTGGATTTGAGAATCATATCCCTTCTTTCATATATCCAAGTCATTAAAGAAACTCAAATGTATTTTAACATACTAATCAAGCTTTTCATATAAGTTTCATGAATGAATACATTAAAAGTCTTTGAAATATTATTATAAACTATTGCACACTTTAGTCTTGTGCTGACAAATGCCTTCACGAAAGTCTCTGGTTAAATAATTTTGAAATTATCATAAGCTTTCACTGAAATACTCTTCAACTACTCCATTACCTCAACAACTTCAACTTCCATTGTGCAATTCTCCACTTGCCAAAATAAACTCCTATATATGTCGCCTTTATGAACACTTAACCAATTTTCACAGACATGAAGGGCACATTTTCTATGCTCAACTTCTAGAAACAGATTCTTCAATGCATCCACTAAACCTTGTAATAAAAAAAGGGTAACATGAATTGAAGAAAAGAAATCACATTAAGAAAAGAATATCAAATGTATGGATATTTAAAGTTTACCTTGTGCTGATCACTAACTTAAGTCTATGCATTCCCACTTATGTCTAGATATTCTACAAAATTGCTCAAAATCCAATGACATGATTGTAATTTTCTTCCTCAATCATAACCCAAGATATAAGAAACATCTGATTGTTTCCGTCACGACCTCCTATAGCTAATAAAGCACCACCAAGGAATGTCTTCCAAAAACATCCATCTAACCCAATTATTTTCTTGCATCCACCAATAAAACTATATTTGAAGCAATAAATCCCATATAAAAACTTTTGAACATTAGTTTTTCGAACTGTTCATCAAGTTGAATTTGAATAATATACTACCCATCTTTGTCAGCTTGACGTAACTCTTGTCCATAAGACCATAACTTGGCTTAGTGATCTTCCATAGATCCTTGAAGTATAGTAATAGCTTCCCAGTTAGCCCTATAACATTGAGATTTAGTGACTTGTAATGCATATTTTTCATGGAGATCATCCATCATTTCAATACTAGGCCAATTTGGGTTCCTCTTAAACTTGTGTAAGAATTCATTTGCTATCCATTTCCTGCTAGCTTGCTTTTTCCTTTTGCACTTTCTTGCAATTATACTTGTTTTCTACTATCTTTATAGCAAATGTTTTCTCATTTCCATTCCAATTAGCATATACCTGAAAAGGACATTGTGCCTCACAAACTGCCTTCATTCTCACTTTGGATCTCACCATTGAAACATCATATTCATATGTAATTTCATAGTTTATTATTGCTTCCTTCAATTGCATCTCATCCTTAAACTTCATTCCAATTTCAAACTTAAAACCTTTCTTATCGAATTTTGGATTAAAGACAATGTATTTCTTCTTTGGAATAAATGTGTTATCATCACTACAAACTGGTGATTGAACTTCATCATCACTATCCTTATATTCACTATTTTCACCATGTGAACTTCCTTCTTGTCTTTAAGCATATTTGGAACAATCACCTTCTTCATTGAAAGCCTTTCCATTACCTCCAACCTTATTGACAACATTGTTGCATTCAAACCCACTATGTACAGTCTTAACACATCTCTTCTCATTTGTTCTCGTAGCAACATATTCTTCATCATCAGTTGCAAATAACTCGACATCAACTAAATTATCTCCAGATTCACTAACCTTCATAACAATGAAGTCATCATCTTGCTCCAATTGAATTTCAAACAACCCCTCATCAGTATCATCAAATTCATTGCAAATATCAGAGTCAGATTCTTCACCATCGGTTGTAAGATGCTCACAACCATACTCGTAGTAGACTTCAGCATTATAATAATTCAAATCTTCCATATGTTGGAGCATAGCCAACATGTCCTCATCATGGCGTAAGTTCAACTCCTTCAAGCTTCTCATCGACTCATTAGGAAATTTGTAAAACATAAATATTACTTTATATCCTTTATCTTCAGAAGCTATTTTTAGGACTAGCATGCTAAGTGTCAACACTTGTGTCCTTTTTAATCTTGCCCCCAGCATATTTATTATCTTGTCTTTCCAACACCCCACTATAATGAATTTCAAAATTTACCAACATCTATAAAATATTAGGCATTTTTAATAATGACATATAACATAACACATAAGAAGATGGTTATACATGGAAATATATACAAAAGTCTAAAATAAATAAAACGTGCTAAGTGAAAGTGTGACTAAGTACAAAATGATACATATTCCAAAAGGAAAAAAAAAAAGAAGAAGAAAATTGGGGACAATTACAAACACCAAAGAGAAGTAAATCATATAAACACTTCAATTATTAAACAAAACCTTAAATACTTCTTCACTTATTCAGGTTCAACAACTTCTATTTTTACCTTGAAATACTTATTTATCCTAAATTGTCATTTAAACACCTAATTTACTTAAGGTATATAACTTGATATATTTCAAGTAGTAAATAAACACCTAATGGACATTCATCACATTCTAGTCTACATTCTTGAACGTAATATCCAATGCATACCTTATTTATGTGAAATTCATTAAGTTATGCTCTTATTCAATTTACAAAAAGATTAAACAAACACATGCAACATTTTTAAAGGAAAATATAGAGTTGGATAAAATGAACAAATATTTCAAGTAGTGCATTAAATCAATATTAGACTTGATAATTCCTCCCTCAATTCTTTATTTCATTGCAAATAAAATAAGCTTAACTTTTACAAGTTTCAACTTAATTAGTTAAAAGAAATGAAAAAACCAATTTGATTATTAAACACTTGGCTGACTAAATTATAATATAGAAAATGATATAAGTACTTATTTTAAGTGATATCTTGGAGTATTGTTTTGTGTTTTATTTATATTTTTATATTAATCACATTAATTGTGAAGGGGATTAATAGCACACTAATCTCCACAACATCATATCTTCACTTTTTTCTGCATTTTGGAAAAGTTTAATAGGAATTGATCATCTTATCAAGTTGAGAAAGCTCCAAGGGATGGTTATATAAATAAATCTTCTCTTGTCTTCCTATGTAAAGGGATTTGTTAACCCCTTATATAGGTTGTTTAAATGTTGTTGTAATTGTCATTGAACATCTGGAGCTTGTTTATATGCCCCATGTACTGATTTTATACATTTCGTTTGTTTAATACAATTATCACAAAAATGTTTTTTTAACAGAAAAAAATATAAATTTCATTAACATAAAAAGGTATAAGAACATAGTTTAAAACAAGCAGCTAAGGATCTTACTTCTTAACTAAATTAGCCATAA
The DNA here is from genome assembly GCA_027478365.1 of Erythroxylum rufum. Taxonomy (NCBI): domain Eukaryota; kingdom Viridiplantae; phylum Streptophyta; class Magnoliopsida; order Malpighiales; family Erythroxylaceae; genus Erythroxylum; species Erythroxylum rufum. The sequence continues at coordinate 24,574,066 of JANIHZ010000209.1, read as the reverse complement.
AAAACAAACTGATTATACTTAGCCTTAAACTCCTATATGATGATGTTTTCCCACGCATTTCCTATGCAAACTTGATCGCACTACTACATTTTTTGTCCTTATAATAAAACTGATTAATTAGAATTAAATAAATTGTCTATAAATTCTTTCTCCTATTACAATATGTTTATAAATCTGCCTATTACTCATTTAAAGAATAAATGATATATAAATCCTCATGCAATATGTCTAACACCTGCAACTTAGTTACAAAAGAGAATTATTCTAACTAATTCAACAAAAGATACTATCTAACCGCATAAAAAAGTTAAAAAAAAAACACGACAAAAATATAAACATGACACATCTAAAAATTGCAAGAGGAGCGAAGAATGGTATGGGACCAAATTTTATAATACGAAGAGGAGTGAGTAATGGTATGGGACAATGACCATAACGAAAAGCATATTGGTGCAACAACGAAGATAAGGAAGAGTAAAGATTGGTGGGAGATTGGTTTGAGAAGGAACTGAGGTCGGTGCAAGAACGAACTGAGGAAAGGGGAGCAATAGAGTTTGGTGCGAGAACAAATTGAGGAAACTTAATTAGGATTTTTCTTTACCTAAATTACGTAGTTTCATTAACAAACTTAATGAAACTTATTTTGTTAGTTTAATTAAGTCTAACGTGTATAAATGTTTAGGGTTTCTGTCTTATGCAACTAGCCACATTAGCAATGTTAATGGAAATATTAACATTAGGATATAATTGGGAAAAATGAAAGTTTAAGCATTTAATTGTTACTTTTTTAAAGTTTAAGATATAATTACAAAATTTAGTAAAATTTAAGAATTTTTTTGTAATTAGCTCTTTTTTATATACAATTGAGTTTTAGACAAGACGGAACCAAGAAACTCAAATTCAAACTCCACTTGAATTCCAAGAAATTAAAATTAAAAAAAAAAAAAAGCATTCTCAACCTCAACCGAATCTCCATGGATTTAAAATAATTTCGTTAATTTCAGACCAAGTTAACCGCCCCCTAATTTTCCAGGCTTAGCTGAGAAGATGATTCAATCCATCATATGGACAAACAGGTCGTCAGCCCAAAACATTACTGTTTCACCAAATAGTTGCCAACAATTTAAGATGCTGTGAAGTTGATACTTTCTATAATGGAAATGGGAATGGATGTGACATACTTGGATTAGTTTCAGTGTGACATTAGCAGAAGCTTAAAGAGACGATCATTTGAAGCAATCAATTTGCATTCAGAGTTACTCTCCCATTTTCCTTAATCTTCATGCAAACCAAACATCAACATGGATAACTAACTTCGGAGGCAAATGTAGAGCAAAAATAACTCAGAAACAACAATTTTACCTCTTTAAACCCAAATTACAAAAATTATAGTTAGCTTAGTTTATACAATGGCATCATTATAGGAATGGCATATGTGAGATCACATACAAGAAGAATCATGGAGCACAAATGCCCACACGTCAATTAGATGAATAACCAAACTAGTTTCCAACAACTTCATGGTAAGAAATTAGAATTATGAAGACTGCTTGGCATGGAAGAAACCTTGAATACCCAGCCATCAATCATCTTTCTTGGAACGAGAGATTCTTTTGGTGACATCGGATTTCAATTTGCATCCAAAAGACAGAGCTTCCAAAAGCTTAGCATCAATTGCTTCTTCGTGTTTCTCATACACGGAGAATGCTATAAAAGCAATTGGAAGTCCTGTAATAACGGGAAAAAAAAAAGGAACCAACTTGCTTAGTCACTAAATGGGGACGAAGGAAAGATACGTAAAAACTGCAAATTAAGTAGATGAATTACTGATTTCTCAATTAATAGGCATGGGATTTTAAAACCTTTTACTGTCCAAACCTAATTGGTTTAATCTGGGAACATTAAAGATTACATATTATGAGGTCAATATTGGTGGATCCCAGGATGTTACCTCTTTCCACAAATCTTTAACAAAATTTTGCAAAGGTTCCTCTTGCTAAACAACAATGTACGTCTAAAAGAAGTTCCGATTCTGATTATATGGTTACAAGCATGCATGTATATGAAAAGAGAGTGAGTACGAAGTTCCGATTCTGATTATATGGTTACAAGCATGCACGTATATGAAAAGAGAGTGAGTACGAATGTCTGATAAGGGTACCTATGACAAATAAACTTTGAAGGGAAATGGCTCCGGTAAAGCTAAGAACCAATAGCGATAGAGCAACCTGTTGGATCACATAAAAGGGCTTACAACTGATTCCAGCAGGACTAGTCCAAACTGCTAAAAACAAGACCAATGAATGAATGTCCACAGGGAACAGTAATTACCTTAAGGAACAGCGCCCAATCTTTGCCCTTGCAAAGAGATCTTAAAACACTGACAGCATCATTCCATGATGAAGCCACTGACAAAGCGATTTTGTAAGACCTTTGTCCCGACAAGTAAAAGTACGATGAAGGAATTTTTTCAACCGTGTATCCACATCTGCATGCAAACAAAGACATGTTTCAAATTTAGAGAATAAAAGAACTTCATTCTCTAACCGTATCAGAAGATAAAGACAACTGAAATTTGGCAGAATCAAGAAGCTTGCTGAATCTGCAGCTCAGGTAGCAATTAATCAAATATCATACCCAAAAATTCCACTGATTAGTAGGAAATGATGCATGCAAATTAAAGGGTGTCCCCTTTGCATAAGATAAGTTACAAGATTTCTCAGAAAATTTTATAGCTATTGTTCTATGATTTATGATTCATTCCTTTCCTTGCAAACCAGTAAAAAGTAGCAGCTAGACAAACATTGCATATCTACCCATATAATTTTTTACCAGTTGATCAGGCAATAGAGCTTGGAACTAGTCCTTATAGTTTTGAAAGAAACAGAAGACAAATATTCAAAAGGAAACACATTAATATAAGCATGCGTACATTCTCTCCGGTAGACTGCCATGAATGAACAGGAAGACCGAAGTCACAAAAAGAAGTCTTAACACTGCAGCAATGACAGTAGATTGTGATGCAATGAAATTGTAGTATAGTGCAACGAAGACTGTGAATGTGGTCAACGTCTGTTTTCTATCCTTCCACAGTAGTATGTCAGCAACTGTAAATCACAACAAAAGGAACATTAGTTTCATCCTTCTTGCGTAAAGTTCAAACGATGCTCATTTGGATATTTAGAGTCTAATCACCAAAGTGGAATACAATGCAAATGCAGTTTTTACAAATATGCACCTCTTATCCCAGTTTAGCCAAACACACATACAAGTATACAGGTGTTATGCAAGTCATAACTTGAAGGCTCACAAGATATGAATGGAAAAATAAAAAAACGCAGTACATAGTCCAATATAATTCAAAATTTAATAGCCTAATCTATCACTACTTCCAGACTGCTCTACTTGGGGAATCATGCACATCAAGACATGTTTAAAGTGCTTAGATGGATACAAGTGAAAAACTAAAAGAATCATACCCCTTCCGCTTCCAAGGAAAATGTAAGCTTTAGACGGCCCTTCCCTTCTTGGTTGATTTTCCGCTTTAAGGTGTGGATATGACTCTAATGTTTTTCTCAAACCTTCCTGCAGAGATTTCAAAATTAATACATTGAGATGAAATGTCATTTGAGAATTTGAACCGTACATAAGGTACAAAGACATAACATGCATGGATCATCCCTTTATGTGATGATTGGAGTTCATCAAAATCAAGAACATCCAGTTTGGTGAGTGTTACATTTAGATTAAAAGTGAGGAATTCTCACAGTAGAAAACTGGAAGAATCTATTTGGGACATAACTATAAGCTAGAACGAGTCTAAGTTCTCTAGATTAAAGACTGGATTAAGAGAAATCCATATCTAATATTAAATGGATCTCATAATCCATAACGATAGAAGGAAGAAAACTTATGGAAAAAGGGAGGGACAGAAGATTTCTTTTCATCAACATTGCAGTAGTTCTATCCCTCTCATTGAATTTCTCCTTTTAGGTTTCTTTTCATCAACATTGCAGTAGTTCTATCCCTCTCACTGAATTTCTCTTTTTGGTTTTCTTTTCATCAACATTGCAGTAGTTCTATTCCTCTAACTGAATTTCTCTTTTCTTCTTAACACACTCTTATTATCCAGCATGATGATAGCAATATATCTCATGAGATAGCTTTAGCAAGTATCAATACAGCTACAAAAAATAGCAGGTAATTCATTTTTCAAATTCACTTGGTAAACAAAACATCTATTAATTGACAACCTCAAGCAATACGATGGGTTCATAGCCAAGTCGATCTTTTGCTTTTGAACAGCTAAAAGATCTACTACAAGAGAGAAGTCTGACTCTTGAAGGTATCAGCTGCGGAATTTTCATCCCGTATGGGCCTAATAGCTTGTATATTTGCTCTATCAAGCGTGCTATCGGCAGCATAACAAAGACAGGGATCTTTATTCTTGGCCTGCAAACTATGATAGTTCAGATAAAATGCACACATAGTGGGTAAAGAGCAAAAGTATAACAAATTTTCTTCTTTTCTTTCAAGGGAAAAAATAAGTATAGCAAGTACCAAGATGTCAAAATAGTTGCTGGACAATAATGCAGAAATTGCTCCAAACATGTGTCATCATATTTGTGACTTGTAGACAAATAAATGCAAGTCAAATTTATGATTAAAAGAAAGGAAAAATAAAAACAAAAGATAAATGATCCTATGTGTGGAGTCGCATAACAACCTTTACAGACCTTGAATATGCATAATAGGATGAGTGACCATAAATACACGGCATGAAAAACAGGACTTTGACAAATATCTTGGATCAATCTTTAATTACAAGAGAAGAAAAGGTTAATGTTATTAGAACAAAAAGAAAATACCTTTCATAGCCAAGGCTTTCCAGTACAAGTGATGTGAACTCCCAGAATTTCATAGGCTCCATATTTGTTATGAAATATGCCTGCCAACATCTAAAAAACTCTTAGCTAAGAGAAGTTAATCGATTCCCTACATTAGCATGTAAACTACAAGAACTAATCAATTCAGATATCAAGTTCATTTTCTTCATTATGAAAATACATACAAAGGTTGGTTTAGTAGAAAAAATGATGGCACCTGCCCAGCAGCCTTTTCTGAAACCTCCCCTTCTGATGCTAGAGCTAGTTCTGCACATATGTGAGCATGTGCCACATTTTCAACATAGGTGAAATCAAACATGTTGTTGCCATCACCAATTATAAACTGCCAAGTCAATGTTAGGCAAAGCAAGAAAACTAATCTCAGACTAACACATGAAAAAAAAATCATCAATGCATATCAGGATATGCAGATAAGCACACAGGGGTAATGTCCTGGAATTTAATCAGCACATATCCCGTCAGCAGCTGAACTACACGAGAAGTAGAAAACATTTTTGATGGCCATGGAAGTTAATTTCAGGCCTATGTTGAAGTAGGCTACTCAGAAGTTCTTAGAAACTCTCTTGCATGTGTAAGCACAATACAACAAATACCTTAGACTTCCCAGCTTTTCCAGCAGCAGCTAAAGCAGGAACAAACAACTTGTCTCCAGGACCAAAGATTCCGCTTGGACGCAAGCTACAAGTCAAAAGACCTTTGGTACCATTTGCCTTGATGATCTCAGCCTCACCTTCAGCTTTTGTTTTTGTATAGGAATCAATGGTCTGAAACGGAGAAGACTTGTGTGAAAACTACACATATTGAGCTCACTCAATATAACAGTTGAAAAGAGTCGAGTTAATGCATAAGGTGCTGTACACATTACATATGATACTGAGCTTATACCTTAGATGGATATGGCAAGGACTCATCTCCATTCAAGATTTCATGGATCCCATCAAAGACAACGCTAGCCGAGCTAGTGTATATAAGTCTCTTAACTTTTAGCTCCACACATGCATCGATAACATTCTTTGTTCCTACAGAAACAGAAGTCTCATACAGAACAGCACATAAATAGATTGCAAAATTTCAATAACCAAATCTACCTAGTACGTTGACCGAATAGTGGAGTTGGTGATTGTTGATGGACGAATCAGGTGCGGCCATGTGGAACACGACCTCAGCACCTTCAATCGCTGCACGAGTTGAAGAAGAAAAAAGAAGCAACTTTAGAGCTGGCATTTCATCAAACAGATAGAGTACAATAAAACCTTATTACCTTTGAGAACTTGGTCCTTCTCCCGGAGATCCGCCGACACATACTGAGCGCGGCCGGATCTGAAGGCCTCGCCGAGATGGCCATTTTCCTCGTCGTAGTCTAGCCGGATGGCGGGGCCCAAATCAGCAATGCGAACGGAGAACGTCTGGTGACGGATGAGCATATCCACCAAATGTCGGGCCAGGAAGCCTCTGCCGCCGGTGACCACACACCATCTCTCCAACCTCGACATTAAAAATCAACAGTTGACCAGAGTGTAATAAGTGTTGGATCTAAGAGAGTGGGGTTTTTACAGAGACCCAAGTACTAAACGCTACAATAAACAAAAAGCTAGATTCTTTGCCTAGTTGGCGCTTTCTTGCTTTTGCTGTTTGTAAGTATACTGAATTTTTTTGGTCCCGTATTATTATGTTTTATTCTGTCCTTTAAATATCAAACTTTTATTTATATAAATCTGATATAAATCTTGTATAGATAAATACGAGATTTACATAAATAAATAGTTAAAATTTATAAAATAAAATAAAATATTATAATATTAAACAGACTATCTTATCCGGTTTATAAGTGTCAAAGGAGTACATACAAGAAAAGTGACACTGACATACTCGTCTTCATAATGACACTTGCCATTTTTTGTGTATATCATTTAATTTTATCTCTGAGCTTTGAATAAATTTAATAATGTTTTTTTAAAGGTAAAATTTAATAATGTTATGTTAGGAATCTCTCTCTCTCTGTATATATATATATAATTAACCCTTCTTTTTTAATAAACAAAAGCATGTTTCAGTTTCCGTTTGTTTCAGAGCCAGATTTTAAGGTTTCGAACTTTGAGGAAATTAGGATAGCTTAACCAGTTTTTTACACCAATAGGATCCATCGTCTCTCTGTTTCAAAAGTTCAAGAGTGAATCAAGCTGGAACTGACAAGACTGTTTAAATTGACTAAATAAATAGTATTCACTAAACTATTTAAAATAAATAAATAAATAGTGAGTACATCATTTCTCAAAAGATGATAATTTTGGATTCATATCGTCATCGGTTTTAAACAATCATAGAAAATTTTAGGAGTAATTCTTTTCTTTTCTTTCTTTAGTGCTTTTATAGGTACAATATTGATCCTTTTCATATATATAAGTTTTTCCAATGTTTTCATTCTTGAATCTAAGGACTGTTTTTCTAGGGCTTATTTATAGTGAGATTTTAATGAAAGATTTCTAAATTGAGCTAAGACTTTTTCGGCTTCTAAATGGTTTGAATAACTTTCGATGAATGATTGAAGATTTTCCAATAATATAGATAGAATCTTTATGTCATTCATCATATATTCCTGCCATTAGTCCATTAAAAATAACATAGACTTTAGATTCTCTAAAATCTTCTTGTTTTTGAGAGATTGATGGTTCAGATTTGGGTAATGGATAAATAGGTTCAGCTGAAATGTTTGAAGGAGCAGGGGACAAAAGCGTTTGAGTAATTTGTTGAGGAGTAATTGGTCGGATGACAGTGATGTTTTATTTTTCAAGAAGATTTATGTTTGATCTTAATTGATTAATCTCTTTTGTTACTGACCCTACTTGTTGTTAAAGATCCAATAATTCTGCTTCCTTTTTGGTGAGTGAATATTTGAGGCTTAGGATTGTTGCTTCCATTTTTTGGTTAAGGTATCTGCAAAACTGTTAGCAAAATATTTTATATAATGTATTTGAAAATTATATTGATTTAACTCTAATTGTCATCTAATTAACTTGATTGTAATTTGTTTTAATATTATATTTAGTAAATTCACATAAATACTTAGAGTCTGTTTGAATATGAAATTCGACAGGTAATAAATTAACTTTCCATTTTCTTAATGTTTTTATACATGCCAATGTTTTCTTTTCATGGATATGATATTTTCTTTCAGTGGGATTAAAAGTCTTATTGATATATTTACAAAAGAGATAATTCCTTGACTTGGGAGGTTATGTCTGGAGGCAACCAGCCCATGTATCCATACTTACATTAATTTGTACTAGTAGTGTATGTTTATCATTATAATTATATAATGCTAGCAAATTCTTGCAAAGATTTTTTAATATACGTACCATTGCTGTGTCTTCTTCTGTCCATATCCATTGGGTTTTTGTACTGCATTTAAGTTTTAACTTTTTTCTTTCTTTAGCTAAATCTTTAAAAAATCCTTTATCAGAAAAATAGTTTAGTAATCCAAGGAATTTTATAACTTCAGTTATGTTTTTTAAAGTGTCAGGAAAATGGTGTAATTTTTCAAGGATGTTAGGTTGTAATTTTAAGAATCCATTATGAAATTCTACACCTAAATATTCGATATTTTGTTGTGTTAATTTAATTTTTTTACTTAAAATTAGTCCTTTATGTTGGCATCTAGTGAGAACCTCTTTTACCTTTTTAAAATCATCTTCTTTATCTTTATTTGAAAATATAATAATGTCATCAATATAGGCTAATGTGAATTCTTCTAATCCTTGTAAATTAATATTATCCATAAATCTTTGATAAATACCATAGTCTTGTTTTAATCCAAAAGGTAATACATTCCATCGGTAATGTTTTTGTGGTGGACATGTAAAGGTTGTTAATGATTTGGTATCTTCATACAGTCTTAATTGCTAATAACCTGATTTTGCATCTGAGTGTAGTGAACCAATGATGTCCCTTTAATCTACTTATAATATAGTCTTTTCTAGGTAATTTATATGCATCACCTATAGTAGCTTTATTTAATTCTTTATAGTTAATTATCATTCTTCTTTTTTCATGTTTTTGTTCGGAATGATTATTTACATAGAAGGTTGGAGCTAAATGTTTACTAAGGCTTGGTGCTATTAATTGTTTTTGTAATAATTCGGAACATTCATTAATAAATTCTTGTACATCTTGTTGTATATATGGAATATTATTCTTAATATTAATTTCCTGTGTAGGGTTTTTAATTTTATTTCAACCAATTGATTATTAGTATTCTTTTTAGGATATAATGGATTTTCACTACAAACTTGTTCTATTAAGGTTTCTATTTCCATTTGTAAAGTAAGATTATTAAGAAGATAAAATTATAATTGATTTAATTTTTCTATTATAATTTTTA
>JANIHZ010000209.1:24232466-24254227 GCA_027478365.1 Erythroxylum rufum | reverse complement strand
TCTTTAGGATTTGTTGGCGAACAATAGAACAAGAGTGTAGCAAATAAGAGTCTGAGGGATGTTGGCATTTGAAAGATCATAGCTTCCTCAAGTGTTTCTTGTATGTAAGAGTCAGATGCTAGGAATCCTAATTGTAGTGCAGCATCTCTGAAAGAGTTCATCTTTTGACCATCAATAGCTAAAATGTGGTCAAACGATGCCGGTCCTTTAACGTTTGTGAGCAATAATCTCAAGTAATACCTTTCTCCTTCTCGAAGGTCAACAGTAACTAATCGTCCTATGAATTTTCTTTGCCTTCTTTCCGACCATATTTTTGTTTTTCAATTCCAAACAAAATGTTGGGGGAAATCTGTATAGAGACATTTCATTTCCACAGCCTTTTGATTTATTGAATTAGTTGTGAAAAATTCAGTCAGCATTGTTTTGGAGAAGTCAATATTTCTTAATAAATAAGACAAATTAGCATCTTTTGCAAAGGAAACAGATTGCTGATCTGGGAGGTGAACTTGTAGTATATAGATCGATGGATTAATCTCTGCTAGTCGGAATTCATATATGTGCCATAAAGCTTCAGGGGGTGAAATCCAATGACCTTCTTGGAAATTAGTGATTTCGTCAATATTACACGCGGCTTCCTGGTCGCTGACGCTAAAGTTGACAAGGTCATGGCCCTTAAATATAGATTTGTATAAGTATTTAACAAGCTTGATAGTCCAACATATTTTAACATTGATGTGGCCATCGAGTAACATCAGAAGGTACGGGTTATGAGGAACCACCCATCTATTATCAACCTCACGTCTGCAAATTTTGACTTTTCTTCCATTATCTCTTCGTCTATAGCATGGATAAGTGTCTTCACCATTGACAATGAAAGGAGTAAAATCCTTCGGATAATGACTCTTGCATACACCATTTCTCATGCAAGGACAATTTTTGTTCATAAAACCATAAGGACCGTGGATCATATGCTTAATGACAAGAGAATATAACCTGGAATTGTGATCAAGATTAGGTATTTCAGCTGATATGATTTGATCATAGGAATTTGGATTTAGCAACTTAAATTGTGGCTGGAGTATTAGCAGCAAATGAGCATGAGGAAATCCACGCTTTTGAAATTTAATAACGTAAACAAATGCGGCGACATCTCTGAAAAATTGTTTTTTGATCAACTCATTTTTTAGAATTTCAAATTTAGCTCTGAATACTCTGGATAATAAATATGGTCTGTCTTGTACCTTTTCATGGAATTTAAGATTGTCTTGTATTTCTTTCCATATAGGGTTGAAAGTGATAGTGAGGAAAATATCTGGTTTGCCATATTTTTGTACCAGAGCCATTGCATCGAGATAACAACGTTTCATGTCCCTTGGGCTACCGATAAACGAAGCTGGGAGAACAATTCGGCGGCCAATTGTAGAAGCTTCAGTTTGACCAACGTTAATGCTATCTAAAACACCTTGCAAAATTTCTGACCGTATCTCATTTTGTTTTTTTCGTATAGAAGTCAAGGCGAGATGTTTCAATCTTTATATAAGAACCAATAATGAATTGTTGAAGTAGTCTTAAGCTATGGAGAAGCATGGATTCGTCATAAGTTCTTATTTGAAGTCGATAACAGTAATACTCTCTGGCAGTTACTAGACCATGTTTAGAGTGCGCTTCTTGAGTAACTAGTAATAGTAAGAAAAAATGATAAATTAATCTGTTTAATTAGATAATATTTGGGAAACAAGAAAATAAGTAGACAACTAACCTCTGTTTTCGAGAGCGAATAATTTAGCTGGTTCAGTAAAAGTGCAAAAAGGAGGAGCGCTTGTTTCATCAGAAAGATTGGCGCTGTTTGTCTGTGGAATTAACCGGTTAATGCCATGATACCATCCCGATTCGTCCCACGGAAATAAAAGTGGATATTGAAGCGGGTCATAGCATGCATAATAAGATTGAATTCTATAACTCGGGCCTGAGTGAGTGTAGACTTGGATATGAGGAGATCTACCATGTTGTTCATCATCAGTTTCAGTCCATATAGCAGCTACTTGTGATACAGTAGGAAGATTGTAAACGCGTTGATCAAGACCAGGATAACATCTGAGAACAATTTCGTGATTTTAAAGCGATGGAATATCTTTAAGACTTCGAAAGAACCTAGCATAAGGGTTATCTTGAAGAATTGTCATAAGGAGCTTGAACATATTTTCGCGAAGTTTATCAGAACTGCTGATCCTTTTTTGTAGTTCTTCATCAGTATCAAAGAAATAAAGTTGAATTCCTGATACCTTATCACTTGTTGGCAGTAAAGTGTCAAGGAAATGGTAAACTTGTCCTTGGACACAGAATTTATAAACTCCCTTTGTGTTTTTTGTGAGGTCATAATCATATCTGGCTCCATAGGAAGTGAAAGCTAGATTGTTATTATATGTACGAACATTCTTCCTAAAATGTTCTGATTCCTCATCACTATTTAGAAATAAAGGTTTTAAAGCATAAGGCATTTGAGGAGCAACTATCGAGATTTGTCCGGACGGCAACAGAAGGATGGAGGTTCAAGATAAAATCATTTTGCGTTACAGTATTCACAATTTGGAACAGAAGGGAGCTGTTGAGGTTCAACAGGTAAATTTTGCAAGGATGTTAATGTTGAAGCAAAGGTGTGATGATTTATCCCTTGAAAGATATAAAAAGAACATTATCACTTTTGGGAGTATTTAGATTGGAAATAGTTCAAATATAGTAAAAAAAAGGTATCTTTATTTTAAAAAAGGTACCTTCATTAATGCGATCAGCATGGATATGAATACGTCGGTGACGTATTTCCTGATAAGAGGGTTCATCAGTGGGAAGTTGAGCGATGGAAGATTCGCTATCGTTATGTTGATGAGTAAGCGAAAACTAAGACGGACCGGTTGAATATAAAAAATGTTTCTTCTATTGATATAATTATTATATCAATAAAAAAAGATCAACAGTTCTGATAAACTTCGTGAAAATACATTGAAGCTCATTATGACAATTCTTCAAGATTACCCTTACGCTAGGTTTAGCAGTTCTGATAAACTTCGTCAAAATACATTGAAGCTCATTATTACAATTCTTCAAGATAACCTTTATGCTAGGTTCTTTCGAAGTCTTAAAGATATTCTATAGCTTGAAAATCAGGAAATTGTTCTCTGATGCTATCCCGGTCTTGATATATAATATTAATCTTTTATTATGTAGCATATTACAAACATCTGTTAAGTACGTGGAGACAAATAAGATAAATAAGACGAACCAAGGAGATAAAAATAAGACGAACCGCGAAGACAAAAGTCAGAGGATGTGGAAACTAAGATGAAGCGGACACTAAGATGAAGCGGCTGACTTTAGAAAAAGCGAGAGGAACCGCTGAGACAAAAGTAAGACGAAGTTCGTAGAGAAAACTAAGATGAAGCAAAAACTAAGACGGACCGGTTAAATATAGAAAAGCGTTTCTTCTATTAATATAATTATTATATTAATAAAAAGGATCAGCAGTTTTGATAAACTTTGTGAAAATACATTAAAGCTCATTATGACAATTCTTCAAGATAACCCTTATGCTAGGTTCACCAGTTCTGATAAACTAAGACGAAGGGGAGATTAAGATGAAGCGGTTGACTTAAGACAAGCGTTCCTTAAATTAAGATAAAAAAAATGAGACGAAGCGGAGAAGCAAAAATTAGACCAAGCGTGGAGAAAAAAGTAAGACAAAGTGCAGAGACAAAAGTCCCAAATTGAGACGGAAGCACAAGCAAAGCAAAAATAAGACCAACCGCGGAGAGAAAAATAAGACGAAGCGCGGAGACAAAAGTCAGAGGATGTAAAAACTAAGACAAAGTGCAAATTAAGACAAAGCGGTCGACTTAAGAAAAAGTGAAACGAAGGGGAGAAGTAAAAAAAGACGAACGACGGAGAACAAATAAGGCGAAGTGAATAGAGAAAAGTAAGACGAAGCGAAAACAAAGACGAAGCAGAAACAAAGACGAAGCGGTTGAATGTAGAAAAGCATTTCTTCTATTAAGATAATTATTATATCAATAAAAACCATATCACGCTATATAATATTAATATTTTATTATGTAGCATATTACGAACATCTGTTAAGTACGTGGAGACAAATAAGATAAGACGAATCGTGGAGATAAAAATAAGACGAACCGTGGAGACAAAAGTCAGAGGATGTAGAAACTAAGACGAAGCGGACACTAAGACGAAGCGACTGACTTTAGAAAAAGCGAGACGAAGCGAAGAAGTAAAAATAAGACGAAGCGCTAAGAAAAAAGCAAGACGAAGTGCGCAGAGAAAACTAAGACGAAGCGAAAACTAAGACGAACCGATTGAATATAAAAAAGCGTTTCTTCTATTAATATAATTATTTTATCAATAAAAAAGATCAGTAGTTTTGATAAACTTCGTGAAAATACATTGAAGCTCATTATAACAAATCTTCAAGATAACCCTTATGCTAGGTTCTTTCGAAGTCCTAAAGATATTCCATCGCTTGAAAATTAGGAAATTGTTCACTGATGTTATCCCGGTCTTCATCAACCCATTTACAATCTTCCTATTTTATCACAAGTAGCTGCGAAATGGAAAAAAACTGATGAAGATTTAGAAAAGCGTTTCTTATATTAACATACAAAAGTTGAAGTGAACGAAAAATAAGACGAACTGTGGAGACAAAAATAAGACAAAGCGTGCAGACAAAAGTAACAGGAAGTGGAAACTAAGATGAAGGGGAGACTAAGGCGAAGCGTTTAACTTAAGACAAGCGTTCCTTATATTAAGATACAAAAGTGAGACGAAGCGGAGAAGGAAAAATTAGACCAAGTGCAGAGACAAAAGTAAGGCGAAGTGTAGAGACAAAAGTCCCAAATTGAGACGGAAGCACAAGCGAAGCAAAAATAAGACCAACCGTGGAGAGAAAAATAAGACGAAGCGTGGAGACAAAAGTCAGAGGATGTGAAAACTAAGATGAAGTGCAAACTAAGACAAAGCGGTCGACTTAAGAAAAAGTGAGATGAAGCGGAGAAGTAAAAAAAAGACGAACGGCGGAGAAAAAAATAAGGCGAAGTGAACAGAAAAAAGTAAGACAAAGCGAAAACAAAGACGAAGCAGAAACAAAGACAAATCGGTTGAATGTAGAAAAGCATTTCTCCTATTAAGATAATTATTATATCAATAAAAACCATATCATACTATATAATATTAATCTTTTATTATGTAGCATATTACAAAAATCTGTTAAGTACGTGGAGACAAATAAGATAAATAAGACGAACCGCGGAGATAAAAATAAGATGAACTGTGAAGACAAAAGTCAGGGACTTTAGAAAAAGCGAGAGGAACTGCTGAGACAAAAGTAAGATGAAGTGCGCAGAGAAAACTAAGATGAAGCGAAAACTAAGACGGACCGGTTGAATATAGAAAAGCGTTTCTTCTATTAATATAATTATTATATCAATAAAAAGGATCAGTACTTCTGATAAACTTCGTGAAAATACATTGAAGCTCATTATGACAATTCTTCAAGATAACTCTTATGCTAGGTTCACCAGTTTTGATAAACTTCGTCAAAATACATTGGAGTTCATTATTACAATTCTTCAAGATAACCCTTATGCTAGGTTCTTTCGAAGTCTTACAGATATTCCATCGCTTGAAAATCAGGAAATTGTTCTCCGATGTTATCCCGCTCTTGATCAACCCGTTTACAATCTTCCTATTCCATCACAAATAGCTGCGATATGGACAAAAACTGATGAAGAACAAGATGATATTCAATCTTATGATCAACTTTATTTCCGTGGGCTGAATCACGACGGCATCATGACATTAAGCGGTTACGAGAGCTGCAAAGAAACAAAAGGAAAAACATCATGGCATTAAGAGGTTACCAGAGCTGCAGAGAAACAAAAGGAAAAACAAGAAATTACCAATCATTATCGGATGAAAGAAGAAAAAAGGAAAACTTACCACAGTTGGAAATAAACCAATAAAATCGTTCGCCACCTGTTCATTGAATGTCGTGTCTTTATGATTACTACCTGTTCATTGAAAGTTGAAGGTAAAAACGCAGAGAAAAAAACGAGGAAAAAATGAAGCTTACCATAGCTGGAGAGAAACAAAAGGAAAAAAAAAAGGAAAATCTCGAGTGAAACTCCAAATGTTGAAGAAAACCGTAGGTGATCTGTACACAAAATATAATGTGGATGAAAGTCAAAGGAAAAAACGCAAACAAAAAAAGGAATTACCAGAGCTGTAGAGAAACCAAAGCGAAAAAAAAGCAAAAATGAGAACTTACTAGAGCTGCAGAGAAAGAAAAGCAAAAACAATACCTTAACAAAGCTCGAGAGAAACTCCAAATGTTAAAGTACACACAAAAAAATGTGGATGAAAATCGAAGAGAAAAATGCAAAGGCAAAAACTCTAACTCACCACTACTGCAGAGATACCGCAACCGATCAAAACGTAGGCCATCTGCAAAAATTAAAAAACGAGAACTTACTAAAGCTGCAGACAAAGAAAAGCAAAAACAAGAACTTAACAAAGCTAGAGAGAAACTCCAAATGTTGAATAAAACCGTAGGTCATTTGTACACACAAAAAAATGTGGATGAAAGTCAAAGGCAAAAACTCAAAGGCAAAAACTCTTACTCACCACAACTGTAGAGATACCGCAACCGATAAAACCGTAGGCCATCTGTACACACAATAAAACGTGGATGACAGTGGAAGGGAAAAACTGAAAGACAAAAAGGGAAAAAAGAAGCAAGCAAAACGCAAAGGCAAAAAGGAAAACTTACCACAGTTGGAAATAAAACGCAAGCCATCAAAGGGCGGAGAGCTGAGAGCCACTTACCACGATTAGAGGTCTGAGAGCTGACAAAGAACGAAAGATAAGCTATCAGATTAAACGGACGACCGGGATGTATCGGAAGACACAACATTCAATGAACAGATAGTAATCATAAAGACACAACATTCAATAAACAGATATAAGCCGTCAGATTAAATAGATGAGCGGGATAGATCGGAAGACACAACATTCAATGAGCAGATATAAGCTGATATAAGCCGTCATATTAAACGAACGAGCGAGATGGATTGCGTGGTCGTCCAATCCAACTCGTCCAATTAGTATATATACTTAACGAAAGTAAAATACATTGTTGTTCAAAATTTCTTTAAAATATCATTTGATATTAGAATATTAAAATAAATAATTAAAATTAAAATCACAATTACTAATGTTCTATTAATATTTTCAATAAAAAGATTCATCTTTTATACTTGGTCACGGGCATTTATGCAAATGGAACAATTTATAATTTGGAAAATCAATTTTGAAAATGAACAGTGATGCCATAAGTTAATTAGGATAAAATTTGAGATCCGGTTATTCTTTCATTTATTTTTACAAATTATTTAAGTTTCTAAATTTTTTTTTTATGGAATCACTTATGCTAAATCACAATTTGGCATCCGCTTTAGAACATGATCAAACGGATTTGTTTATATTAGACAAGAAATATTAAATTAAGTAATATTAATATTTTTAAAATTAAGTAAAAATTCAGGGAAAGTTTTAAAATAATAATAATAATAATATATATATCTTGAAGCCATTCTAGGTTTATAAGTCGTGGACTACAATTTATCATTTCAAAACTAACTTTGGGAAACGCAGGAGAGGGTAGTAATTACAAAGGCATTAGTCACTAGGCATGATTAACTCGTAATTGCATTTTATAATACCTAGTGTTAAGAGTGTGCTTCGAGTGGGTGCATGGATTCCTCATTGACTATGGTTTAAATCTGTAATCATTAAGATCCAAAGAAGGACTATTTCAACGATGATGAAAAGTAAAACCATAACTTAAAACACTGAAAAAACACACAATTGTCCGTTCGCATGAACTCATGAAAAGGAATTGTGGGGGTTTACCAGAACCCAAATAAGACCCCGCATTTCTAGAAGAAGAGGTGCAAGTGGACGCGCTATGTAACGTAGACCCTGCCAGTAGAGTCAGGGAAGACTAGTGTAAACGAAAGAATGAGGAGGTGGTTAAAGTGTTTGTTACATGCTTGGTGTTAGGTTGCTGGCTTTTTACTCAGTTTTTTCTTTTTTCTTCTTCCCATGCAAACTCGGCAACCCTTTTCATGGTTAAAACATGACAAATAGCTGACGTTGAAATCCTCAAAACATTAGTAAAGATACATGTTTCTTTCTTGTCATATTATTCATGTAGGAACGGTGAAATTTGGAGTTTTAAGTCTTTTACACAAGACGATAGTTAGGGTGTCATTGCTTGTGTCACTGAATGTAAAATATAATTATATGGTGTATAAAATATTGACGGTATGCATGTAACATGGTTAAAAAGGCACGGTGATAAAAGTCTGCAGAAAGTTGTATGATAACCAAGCGAAACAGTAACTAATGCAGTATTTATTAATTTTAGTTATACCTCGTATTATGTCGTAGAAAAATTAGTTTAAAATTTAAGACCAGGTCATTTGAATACGATTTTCTCCAATTAGGAAGAGTAAAGCAAAATTAAGTCAAAATATAAATGTTACAATTAAAATATATATTCCAAAGTATTAAATTAATTCCTATCCATCAACCCTTGAATCTAACGTTTCTCATTTTGATGTTGTTGTAAAGATTAGGGAAAGGCGGGATGCTAATGAAACTAAAAATTCTTCAATATGAGGCACAAGGGATCACATCATCAAGGTATGTGATGTTGTTTACATCAGTCGAGAAGAGCTTTTCTCGCTGTAACTCGTAGGCTCGTAGAATTCGTTATCGATCAGTCTCGCTGAAGTTGCATCATGAATTTTCAACCTATATACTAGTCAAAGTGATTGATAAAATGGATCATCCATAAGAGATCAAGGATAAACAAAGATTGACTGTAATATAAATGTTAGTATGCTAACCGAGACACAAGTCCTTTCTCTTCAACGGATATCAACTCTCTAAGGCTTGCCCTTTAGGAATTGGTGTTGGTATTACATTAGTATATATTTAACAAAATTATCCTATATTAAAAATTGAGGACTATTTTTTTTTTTTTTACAAGAGATCAAATATCTTCTTTTTATGTTAGACGAATTGAGGTCTTAACCCATAGTTTTGGGATAGTTAATATATCGTTATCAATGAAGTTATTTTTAGTGATATTAGTAGTTCTACTATAATAGAATTAAGCAACATACGAAACCTCTAGTTTAATGAAATGACAAAGTGAGTGAAAGAGTTAATTGAATCACTAGCTTAAGATAGTTTATGTAGGGTTCAACTAGGCTAAGATTTTGGACTTAGTTAGTTGAATGAAGGAAAAAACAAAAAAAGAAGGGGTTTTAGAATATATAATGTTGTAGGTTAGGGAATAGGGTTAGCTGAACTCCCAATTAAACAAACATAAGATAGTCGAACGTGTCAAGAAAATAATCGTTGTTATAGGTAATTTGTGTCAAATGATTATTTTAATTAATTTTTAGTATAAGTTTACTATAATTGAATTTTGAGAACAACTTGTAGCATATTAGAGAGTGGCTAAGAGCGACGAGAGATTAGATAGCATTTGACAAGATATATTAAGAGTTAATTAATTTGTATGATAAAAATTGAAGAGTAAATATAATTCAATAATTATTTCATTAAACTATTGTAAATTAATTTTATGTTTCTTTCTTTGTTTATTTCTATTACTTTATTTATTTTTAAAATTATTTTATACAAAATTGTCATTATTATTTATTAGTTTATAAATAAAAGAGAAAAAAAAATAATAGACTGCTAAAATTCTTTACATCAAAGGAAGGGGACAACCTTAATGTCATTCAAATTATTAGATGCACTAATTTCCAACGGACGATATTTCAAACTCTTTTGGGCGATGGGCTTGGACTCTCTGGAGATGTTGTCACACGACCTATCCAACTCGTAAGATGGGTTACTATTTCAGGAGCCACGGAACGCAATTAGCTTCTTTGGGTCGGCTGGTTGTCCAGATATTGGCCCTGCGAATCTCAGGTTGTTTTGAGTTGCAAGTTTGCCGCTGACACGAAGAAGATCTCTCGTTGGCAATTTCTCGAACAGTTGGAAGAATTAAGATCCCCACTAGAAACTAGTGTTCAAAAAAACTGAATTCGTCGTGATTCTCTTCAAAACCCTTTATAATTTTCGTCTGTTGCGGTATAGCATTTGCTCGTTTGATCCTGCCACTTTTCTTAGAGATTGTTGTCGTTGTTCGTTTTAATTGGAAATGGGACGGAGGTAATTGTTGTTCTCGAAGAGTTCTGGACTCTGAAATCGTTAAACGATGGCTAACTGGAATGCTAAAGGTTTATTTTCGATGGGTAAAACAAATGGGGATCAGGTGTTCGCTTTATTGCCCATTAGAGGAAATAGGAAGAGAGAATTATTCTTGGGATGGCTAAAGAGTAGATTGATGACAACGAGTAAACGGGTTCAAGATAGGAGTGCAAACAAGAGGGTTCAGGATCTTGAAATAGTGAAAGAAAAGTGGAAGGCAACGTCGAAAGTGATGACATTAATGGATATTTTGAGGAAGGAGCCTGAAATGATCATCCCAGTAAAATACCTTGAGCGACACAGGAGCCAGTTCAATCTACCAAAACCCCATAAAGTTGTTGATCTCCTGAGGAGAATGCCAAAGCTGTTTGAATTGTACAAAGACCAACGAGGAGTGATATGGTGCGGAATGGCAAAAGAAGCTGAGGATTTATTGGAAGAAGAAGAAAGACTACTTTCTGAGCACTCTGATAAAGCTGCTGAACATGTTTGTAGAATGCTGATGATGTCTACGGATAGGCGGCTTCAGATTGACAAGATTGCAAATTTCAGGAGAGATTTTGGTCTGTCTATTGATTTTAGAAGCAAATGGGTGAGTAGCTATCCGGAGCTATTCAGGGTTGTTAGATCTCGGGATGGACAGGAGTGTTTGGAACTTGTTTCATGGAACCCTTCTTGGGCAATCACAGAGTTGGAGAAGAAGGTATTAGGCTTGACTGACAGCAGTAAGCATAGACCAGGATTGCTTTCATTGGCATTTCCCTTGAAGTTCCCTCCTAATTTCAAAAAGGTGTACAGAATCGGAGGCAAAATTGAGCACTTTCAAAAGTTGTCATATTTGTCACCATATGCAGATGCCAGCGGGTTGGCAGCAGGTTCAAGGGAATTTGATAAGAGGGCTGTTGCAATCATTCACGAATTGCTTAGTTTTACCATTGAGAAGAGACTGGTAACTGATCACCTTACTCACTTCCGGCAGGAATTTAAAATGCCACAAAAATTGATGAGACTTCTTTTAAAGCACTTTGGGATTTTCTATGTCTCCGAGAGGGGGAAGAGGTTTAGTGTGTTCTTAACTGAAGCTTATGATGGTCAAGAACTAATTGAGAAATGCCCTTTGGTCCTTTGGAAGGAAAAACTCCTGAGCCTGGTTGGTTATCGAGGAAAGAAGAAGAAGATTGAGACTTTCAGTGATTTTTCAGACACATATGATGATAGTGCCAAAGAAAAGATCACTTTGCAATTTGAGCATGAGGGGACAATGGATTGTGTGGATGATGCTTTGCTTGGAGATGATGAGATGGAGATTAAAGAAATTGGCGATGCATTTAAGAATAGTGATGCATCAAGAGATCATACACATTTAGCATGGGGACATGATTGAGTCTTTGTACAATTCTTCATATTGCTACAATGAAGATGAATTATGGAACATTGGCAGTGTGTACGAGGAGATTGATACACACTCGAGATCATACACATTATTATTTGCTTTTTTCTCTATAAGTTAACTTCAGGACAGCTTATAATTCATTGGAAGTGAAAAAGCTCCAGCAGATTCTTTTGGATTGAAGTAGACTATACTGATACTTTATGGTCATTTTCCAATCAGCAGGCTGATCTAGAAATAGCAATACTATGTCATTGATCGCTAAACACGATGTAGATCATTCTGCTTGACAATATGATGTCGGAATGTGAATGAAAAGCCAGAAGTCTTAAGAATTGCTGTGTGGATGAAAGGTAGCTAGTTCTT
Source organism: Erythroxylum rufum (assembly GCA_027478365.1). Classification (NCBI taxonomy): domain Eukaryota; kingdom Viridiplantae; phylum Streptophyta; class Magnoliopsida; order Malpighiales; family Erythroxylaceae; genus Erythroxylum; species Erythroxylum rufum. Next base: position 24,242,118 of record JANIHZ010000209.1, on the reverse strand, counting down.
GTTTTTGGACTTGCTCAGTTGTTTTTCATTCATGATGAGTCGAAGAAAAATCACAAAGATCAAAACTTGCATAGGAATATAGATTTATGAAATCCTTATGCTTTAACGTTAAGTTACATACATAACCAGCTAAAGAGTCGATATGAGACATTCTTTTATGCTGAAGAGTTGAAGGGTATGGATTGCTGAATGCACGGTTCTTAATGATCTTTACCATGATTGCTATTATCCATTTCGGTAATGAATGGCACCAATCTACCAGGTAACATGCATATTAAGTTGCTTCCGTATCTTCCTTCAGTTGACATGCTGGAACCGTCTGCAGATCAGTGAATACAGAATATCATGAGATATTTGACATCGGCAATATGGGATGTAAAAGCCAACTAAAAAAGGCAGTTTGCCCTTTCTAAATAGGAAGGACATTAGTGTCAGGTGGTCAATGAAATTTAAATCCTTTTTTTTTTTGGATACAAGTGGCTACATTAATATAACAGAGTTTAGCTTCTTTATGCTGGAAAAGGAAAAACTAAAAGAGAAACGATTGAAATAGTGAGGTTTACAATTAGATCGACTCTGGTTTGCGATTGAAGCCTCGGATTGGGTTGTTTGGCTTTCAAGCACTACAACTTGGGATATTGAATTGCTTGGACTATATCTCGAATACTTCCCACTTGCATGATCTCTTTATATCATCACCATGGATAGAAAATTTGCAAGCCTGTTATGTAGGATTCTGATATGGCCCAGAACTAGATTATAGGCCTACTGTCTTCACTCAAGAAAGAAAGTTGGCTATTCATTGGAAAGGTTTGTGACTAGTGACCCAGCAGCAGAAATTGTATGGGGTGTTTCACAGTGCCTATATGCCGACATTTGAGAAACTAATTAATTTCATTAGTATATTTTTGCGTTTTAATCCTCCTTAACCTGTGCACTAAAGGCAATTCTTAACTTCATTGACAGTGAGTATAATCCTCCTGTGCACTAAAGACACTTAAGTGACATTAGTTTATATGATCATCTAAACGGCTGTAGCTCAAGTCGTTGTACTGATCAAGTAAAAAGTATATGATGGCCTATATTCTACATAATAAGTGTTTAGAGTTTTAAAGATTTTGTTAAACTTTGAACATTAACCAAGGAAGGAAGTGGATATGGTAATGACTTGTCGTTGTCAATTCATATTCATAAATAGGTGCAACTACATCCAGCATCCCCATTCTTCTAGTTTTGACTTTTCTTTTAGTCAGACCCTTATATGTGGGGCTTTGTAAGAGCCGTGTCCTGTGCCCACATAGACACTTACAGGATGCAAAAATCAAAAGATGCGCTTCATCTGCGCCAAGCAATTGAACAATTTGGCCCATGAAACGAATGATATGGTTCCATAATACCACTGCTAATAATGGCTTGGCTTCAAAGTCTCGTTGAGCACAACAGAATCATTTACTCTCAGCTATCATAATCTTGATTTTGATTAGCCACTTGTGTATATCGGCAGGCCATTCAAGATTATATCGGTTTTGACTGTTGTGCACTAATACAGACTTCCAAGTATGGGAATCGAATTGGGAACCTCTTTTGTAAGGGACAGATATTTTCTGTTCCAGTTAATCTATTCCTACTCTGTTCTTCTATAAATATGTGATGAGATGATATGAAAAATAGTAAGAATATGTTAACCAAAAAAGAAGATTTCATCCCCTTTTGTAAGCTTAATGGTCCACAACTGCCTAAGTGGACTTTTAACACAGAACTGGCTCTTCATTTGTCAAAGTGTTGTTTATATTAAGTGAAGTGCGAAGTCTACCATTTTGTGCAATGGAATACATATCCTAATTGTCATGGAAGAGTAACCTTTGCTTAGAAAAATGGTAATAGTTTGTAAAACATAGCAGCCGCATGGGAGGACACAGTAATAGTTGCCTTCTGCTTCTTCTTTATATCATCATGATTCATGATGACGATGATCTTAGTCTCAATACCAAGTAATGGCTTAATTGTTGTGCATAAGTATGGCTAAGCTGGGTGGTAGATAAACTATAAAGCTTCTTACTGCTGCAACACGTCTTTAGTTTCAACACATGTATGTGATCAAGGCCAAAACTGTGACCATCAACCACTCCCTGTAATATTGTTTTCTTTCTTTGACTTAATCATAATTTAATATGACAAGTAACATCCTAAGAATTGAAATCATTATCCCTTTTATCCGCTGTCGAGTCAACAAAAAAGAAATGAAATCACCGCTTTGGAGTTTGAATTGATCACACACTCTCTTATTTATTGAAGAATTTATGGCAGTCGATAGCATTTCAACTACACACCAGCTGAAGGTAGTTGCCTACATTAACTTCTCTCTACCCACCTCCTTTCATTATTATTAAAGCTATTTGTCCAATTACAGCTACACCTAGGTGTGTTGTGTGTATATAATCTGTATAAATCCTTGTCCTTAAATCATTGTTATTATCCATATCAAAGGACCCTTTTGATCAACATGGCTAGTGAAAGAGATCTGTTGTCCACCGAGATTGTGAACCGTGGGATAGAGTCTTCAGGTCCTAATGCTGGTTCTCAAACGTTCTCTGTGAGGGTCAGCAGAAGGTTACCGGACTTTCTCCAATCGGTGAACTTGAAGTACGTCAAATTGGGTTACCATTACCTTATCAATCATGCCATTTACTTGGCTACCATACCTGTTTTGGTGCTCGTGTTTAGTGCCGAAGTGGGGAGTCTCAGTAGAGAAGAGCTCTGGAAAAAGATGTGGGAAGATGCTCGCTATGATCTTGCTACCGTGCTTGCTTCTTTTGGAGTTTTTGTGTTCACAGTTTCTGTTTATTTCATGTCTCGTCCGAGGTCCATTTATCTCATCGATTTTGCTTGCTATCGGCCTCATGACGATCTCAAGGTAAATCTTCCTGATCACCATGCAGCCGTATGAACTTTTTCCGCAGTCTTTTGTTTCAGTAGAGAAGAATTTTTAAATTCTTTTAATAAGGTGATCTCCATGGTACTGTTGTATTACAAAGTTTAACAAGTTTGGACAAATGGTTCTTTTGTTGACATGTAAATTACTTAGAATATTTTAATAGTCTTAGGAATATGAACCGTTACACTGGTTTTGATGGTAGGGGAGTAATGATAAACTTTGTTTATCATATAAAATATTGCTCAGAAGCTAAGAAGATATGTTATATGGAATTCAGGTGAGCAGAGATCAATTCATCGAGCTAGCTCGAAAATCAGGCAAGTTTGATGAGGCGAGTCTAGAATTCCAGAAGAGAATATTACAATCATCAGGCCTAGGAGACGAAACTTACATTCCAAAAGCGGTGATGTCACAAGAGAACTGTGCAACCATGAAAGAGGGTCGTGCAGAGGCCTCCACAGTAATGTTTGGAGCACTTGACGAGCTCTTCGAGAAAACCAGGGTCCGACCCAAGGACGTTGGGGTCCTAGTGGTTAACTGCAGCATCTTTAACCCGACCCCCTCACTCTCGGCCATGATCATAAACCACTACAAGATGAGAGGTAACATCTTGAGCTACAATCTTGGTGGAATGGGGTGTAGTGCAGGGATTATCGCTGTGGACCTGGCACGAGACATGCTCCAGGCCAACCCCAACAATTATGCAGTAGTGGTCAGCACCGAGATGGTGGGCTACAACTGGTACCCCGGTCGAGATCGGTCGATGCTCATTCCTAATTGCTTCTTTAGGATGGGTTGCTCTGCAGTTCTCTTGTCAAACCGCCGTCGTGACTACCCTCGTGCCAAGTACAGGCTTGAACATATTGTCCGGACCCATAAAGGAGCTGACGATCGCAGTTTCAGGTTTGGCTTTATTGGCATTACTTTACCCCCCTTTTTTTGGTCTACTAATCGAGTAGAGTTTTCCTGTGTTTTAATTGTTGTGTTGACATCAACACTAGCCTAAAAGAGTAAAAGTTTAGGGTTTTCATTAATTTTGATGGAAGATTTTACATTGGATGCTAGCCGAGTTCATTAACTGGTAATGAAAGCCTTGAATTTGATTTCTAACGACTTAGTCGAGTTCTTCACTTGACTTCGTAAGTAATATACTTTAAAAATTCTAAAGATTCAACGTTTGTATTGGGATCTTGGGTTTAAATCAATATTTGGTGAAGTTCGATGCTTACTCAAATTATTAGGTAACTTATATGGAGATAATTAATAAGAAAGAAACAGATGTGCCATAACAACAATTGGATGAGTAGTAAGTACGTGTACAGAGCGAGTTGAGATTAAAGAAAATGGAAATCGTGGTGGGTCCACAGAGCTGGGCGACAGTTAGGATAATTGGAGGAACAATTAATGACCGCATGTCAATGAGTTTAACTTAAGTGGGATCCACCGACAAGTGAGTTAAGATTTCGGCTGCCTTTGGGATGTGGTAGTTGTAGATTTTTGTCGTCTTAACTCAAGACGAGTGTACGGATCCCAGAAAGAAAAAGAAAATGAAGTAAAGGATCGGATAAATTATTTGCCTTCCTGAACAAGGTTTACGTTTAATCATTTGAGCCGACAACTTGTTACTCTCGAAACTTATTATTACCAAAGACAACAACGTAGGTCGTAGAGCATACTTAAGTAAATAATAAATGTCCAATCTTAATGCCTGATGACTAGTAATTTGAATCCCTGATCAATGCTTGATGTCCGCAGGTGTGTCTACCAGGAAGAAGATGATGAAAAATTCAAGGGACTAAAGGTGAGCAAAGATCTAACGGAGATAGGAGGCGATGCACTAAAAACCAACATCACCACACTGGGACCTCTAGTTCTACCCTTCTCTGAGCAGCTCCTCTTCTTTGCAACCTTAGTATGGAGACATTTATTTGGCAACAACAACACTCGATCAACCTCCCAAACATCTTACTCCTCAAAACCATACATTCCAGACTACAAACTTGCTTTCGAGCATTTCTGCGTCCATGCAGCGAGCAAGACGGTGCTTGACCAGCTACAAAGAAACCTTGAACTCAGCGAGAAGAACATGGAGGCCTCAAGAATGACACTTCTCAGATATGGTAACACTTCTAGTAGCAGTATATGGTACGAGTTGGCCTACTTGGAAGCTAAAGAGAGGGTGAAGAGAGGTGACAGGGTTTGGCAGCTGGCTTTCGGATCAGGGTTCAAGTGCAATAGCCTGGTTTGGAAGTCCATGAAACGTACGAGGAAACCTTCTAACAATCCATGGCTTGATTGTGTTGACAGATACCCTGTGCCACTCTAGCCTAGCTAGCTTCGTGCGTGCATTGAATATGTAATCAAACACCGGCTTAGCTGTTTCCTATTTCTATGTTTCACATCTCTCTTAGAGTAGGGAATGGCTTTTAGAATTTTGAAATGGTCTTTGTTGCTTCTATCTATGTTTATGGTGACCTGAACCAAAGGCGTTGAAGTGGAAACGTTTGTGGCAAATAGTAAAGTCAAATTTAGCCATATGTTCGACAAAGTCGTATATTTTTTATTCCACTTCTCTGCGCTTAAGAACTAAATCAAAAATTACCATAGACTTGTTACGAAAACTTAATTCTTTCATCAGTTTATATATTTCAAGAAAACCAGAATGAGAAAGTGGTCAATTAACCGAAAAATGCTCCAAAAAATTACGTAGCAAAACCAACGACCACATCATTAAACGTTACTACGTGAGCTAGGTCAATATCGGCAAAACCAATGATAACATAGCACGTAAGCCCACGATCACTCTGTCGGCTTTAGCAACTATGCTTGTGTTGTTTGATGGAGGAGCCCTACAAACACTCGCTTGATTTGTCTTAATTATTTAAGCATTATAGTGAAGCGAATTTTAAGTTTAATTTATTTATCCACTATTTATGTATCTTTTAAGTAGTTAAATTAATTATTTGAATAAAGCTGCAATAATTAATTTATAGTCTTTCGCTAAAAGGTATCAACTTCTCAGGAGTTAAAATTCATTAACTTACTTGGAATTGCTAATGTTAGGTCATTCTGCCAAATTTTTTAGAAATATCATTAAATTTCATGGCTTAATGAAAGGAAAAAAGAATACTTTTTTCTCTATTAAAGTTCAAATTCAAGTAAAACCAAAAATTTAAAAAAGGAAAGAAATTGTTATTGCTAGCTGGAAAGGAAATTAATAAATATTCATGACCTATTGAACTTGATCCTTAATCCTAAGACCATTCCTTACTAATTTGCATCGTTGATTGATACGAGGGGTCCTATCTTGTCCCCCTCGTTTCATACAAAAACCTCTCATTCTTAATAAATAGATTGCAAGTGTCCTTAAAATAGTATGTAAAATCTCTAGAATATTAAAGCTTGTTTTGAGTGGATCGATTCACTCTTAGAATTATATTTTAATAAATGTTTTTGAAAGAATAGAAGAGAAAATTTTACGAGAAATCTCTAGTCAAGCTAATAATGAAAAGAATGGATTCTCTCTTTATATTTAGTGCAATGAACAACAATTACATAGACTTTACAAGGAACTATTTTAGGAAGGAAATTAACTGCATTGCATAATTCTAGCCTAGAAATATTGAATAATGATAAATTAGGTAACTTGAATTTTTTTATTGACTAATTGATTCCTACAATCATTCTAATCAATCTCTTGCAACAACTCACGTTAACACTCTCCTTCAAATTTGTGTGTAGATGTCTTCGATGCCCAACTTGTCAAATAAGTTGTAAAATTCTTTGCTAGGGATAACTTTAGTAAGTATATCTGCTAATTAATCTTTTGAGTTAACAAATGGGAATTGTACTATTTTTTCCTTAAGTTTTTGCTTGATGAAATATCGATCCACCTCAACATGTTTGGTTCGGTCATGTTGGATTGGATTGTGTGCAATAGCTACCTTGTTATCACAAAACAAATTCATTACAGATTTAGATGCATATCCAATTTCCTCTAATAACCTCTTTAACCAAAGAAGCTCATAGAGTCCTTTAGTCATGCCCCTAAACTAGATAGTGTAATCACCTTCTATTTTTTAGTCCTCCAAATGACCAAATTGCTCCTACGAGTGTGAAATACCCTAATATAGATTTTCTGTTGGTAATATTGCATACCCAGTTTGCATATGTATAGCCATCAATATGTAATTGATGGTTTTTCTTAAACAAGAGTCCTCTACTTAGAGATGATTTTAGGTATCGTAGAATTCAAAACCACAATACTTATATGATCTTCATTAAGGTAGTGCATGCATTGACTTATCAAGCTCACTACATAAGCAATGTCGGGTCATGTGTGAGATAAGTAGATTACCTTTCCCACAAGAAGCGGATACCTCTCTTTGTTTTTAGGTGTTTGATACAAAAATTCTCCCAAACCATGAATTTGAACTATCAGAGTATCAACAAGTCTACAATCAAGTATTCCTATTTGGGATAATAAATCAAGTATATATTTTCTTTGTGCCAAGACTATGCCTTATTTTAAACTAGCTACTTTAATACCCAGAAAGTACTTAAATCCTCTAAGATTTTTCATTTCAAATTTAGTTGCTAAGAACTTTTGCAAGCTATGATTTCCTCCTTGTCATTTCCTTTAAATATCATATCATCAACATAGATAATTAGAGCTATTCGAGAAGAAAGCACGATCCGAATTGCTTTGCTTGTAACCATATTTTCTCATTGCAAGGTTGAAACGACTAAACCATGCTCTAGGTGATTGTTTCAATCTGTATAATGCTCTCTGTAGATTACAAACTACCTCCACCAATGAAGAAGTAGTAAAACTAGGTGGAATGTCCATGTATACCTCTTCCTCTAGGTCTTTTTGGAGAAAGGAATTTTTAACATCGAATTGATGTAGTGGCTAGTCTAGGTTTGCAGTATGAGAGAGCAATACTCTTATAGTATTTAATTTTTCTATGGGTGAAAAAGGTTTTTGCTAGTCTATTCCATACGTTTGAGTGTATCCTTTTGCAACAAGGCTCACTTTGTATCTTTCAACTAACCCATCCACCTTATGTTTGACAAAGAACACCCATTTGCATCCCACAATCTTCTTTCCCTTTGGTAATGGTATAAGCGTACATGTATTGTTTTTCTCCAATGCTTTCATCTCTTCATCTATTGCTTAGGCCCATTTGTGATTGCTCATAGCTTCACTCACCATTTTAGGAACATGCTCCACTGATAGTTTGTGTACAAACGCTTTAAGAGGTTATGATAATCTCTAAGTTGAGATATAGTTAGCAGCCAGTTACTTTGACTTTTTCTCTGCGTGATCAAGTGAGTAACAATTTAGAGGCTTCCCTCGATTATATCTGAAAGCTAATTTATATCTAGCAGAATTATCTAAGGCATTATTTTGAGAAGATTTTAGCAATTATATCTCAAGAACATTCTCAGGGGATTGATTGGTTTGTGGTTATTAATTGGCAAGGTAGGAGTTGTTCACTTTCGATCTCTGTATTCTCTTTTCCTTGATTTGCTAATATTTCTTCTCCATTTTCTAATTGCAACATTCTTAGCATTCTCAATTTCTTTTTCACTATTGGTTGTCATTCGTTGAACCTCAACTAAAATTTTCATAGATGATTTTTTCATGTATGAAACAGAAGCTGATATTTCTTCTTTAAAGCCCAACCAGTTTTTCCAATTATGCTTTTCACTTATCATCTCCCCCCAAAGAGAGGATTGGGAAGGTTGTGTTGAGAATTGTATAAAGTCATTTAGCAGTAGGATCATAACACCGATACCTCTTCTTATGTACCACATACCTTAGAAAAATGCAACAAACATCACAAAGGTTGAGTTTTGTCCTTTGATTTTTATAAAGGAGAACATATACACAACACAACCGAACTTTCTTGGTGGAAGAATTAGAACAGAAGGCAATGTCATGTGATGAGCAAGAACTTGAAAGGAAGTTTTGAAGTTTAAGAATCGCGATGGCATTCGATTTAACAAGTAAACAACTGTAACTAATGCATCTTTCCAATATTGTTTGGGGACATAGTTTAACATCCCATTACTCATGGGAAGGTTAAATTGGTAAATGTGAGTGATTAATGAGAGTTAGAGGTGCATTTCCATGTTCATGCATAATATGCTATATGTTAAGTCAAATAACTTTACGAGATTAATAAGTTTTGATGATAAAACAAAAAGAGATAAATGAAAAGCAGACGAAAGCTATCTGATGAAAAAGCAGACGGAAGCAAAAAAGCAGAAGGAAGCAAAAACAGACGAAAGCAAAAACAGACGGAAGCAAAAGCAGACGGAAGCAAAAAATAGATGAAGCAAAAATCAGACGGAAGCAAAAGCAGAGGAAAGCAAAAAAGCAAACGAAGCAAAAGTAGACGGAAGCAAAAAAAGCAGACGGAAGCAAAAAGAAGATGAAGCAAAAAGCAGACGGAAGCATCAGCTTGAGTTAATTATAGAGCTCAACTGACTAACCGTTTCTTTAAAGAATCAAGAAGCAGTTATTCAAGAAACAGTTGAAGACTCGGCTATAAATATGAGTCGAGATTGAAGAGTAAATAACTTTTTGATTTACTTTTTGGAGTTTTGAGAGATAGAATTTTGAGATCTACTGTACTGTGCAAACATTGATAAGAGCAATATCTTCTGTAACAAGCTCTCTACATCTTTCAAGTTAGAAAGTGATACAGA
>JANIHZ010000209.1:24068573-24085667 GCA_027478365.1 Erythroxylum rufum | reverse complement strand
AACGGAGGGGATCACTACAAACCCACATAATCATGCATTTTACATCATTCACACATTTCATACAGCTTAGCCACAAAGGGCCTTACAACCAATTCACATAATCGTCAAAATCACATATTCTCAACTTTTTCACTTAACAAACCATTACACAAACATTTCCACAAGGTCTTTACATACAAAAGACATCTCATACCAATGTAAACCATCACAAAAAGTAATTAATACAAACTTTGTAAATCATTGGAAAGCAATAGTTAGCATTTATAAAGAACTTTCACATGCTTATTATCTCAAGTATTAAGAAATTACCCACCTTAATCCTTAAGCTTGATTCTCGGACCAATGACCTTTCTTTTAACTCTAGGATTGATCAATATACCTTGGCTCTTCCTCTAATTGCCTTTCTTGACCTTAAACAATGCATAAAAACCCTAATTAACAATAGATAACTATGCTGGAAATTTTAAAGGAATGGAAAAACTTCCATTTCAACTAACCTAACTTTGCCTATGCCATTCCTAAACTATAACCATCATAACCTCTCAATATTTTCAACAATCTCATACCTTAACAAGGCATAAAAATCCTAATTAACACAAAATGACATTGCTGGAAAATTTGAAAGCATGGAAACATTTGACTTTAACCCTACATAATCTCACTTATACCTTTCCTATACCTTCCCTATTCTAGAACAACCATACTTCTCTCAATTTAATCAATTATTTTCAACATTCTCATGCCTTAAAGAGACCAACACCAATCTGAATTTTCCAAGCCTCCATAACCCCTTCTTCTTTCCACTTTACTCTTAATGAAATCTCTACACTTTCCTTTCTAAGCAAGAAAGGCCAAATTCTAACAAAACACCATGAATTAATAAAGAGACACATGCTGGAAATTTTAAAAGAATGATACAAAACTTGACTCTCAACCTTCAAAACCTCACCTAAACTTTTCCTAAACTATAACAACCCTTCTTCTTTCCTTTTTCTCTTATTCTTTCTTGAAGAGTTCTTCAAACCAAGGCAAAATTCTAACAACGAACCATGATTTAATAACAGCTACACATGCTGGAAAATTTTAAAGAAAACAAATCTTGGTTTAAAACCCATCTCACCTTACCTAAACCTTTTCTAAACAATTAACAATCATAAACCCTCTCAAACCGCCTTCATTAAACACATTAAACACAAAAACCCTAATTTTCCAAGAGACATCAATGCTGGAATTTCTAAAAACAAGGAAAACATGCAATTTCTTTCATATAACCTTAGCCATACTTTATCTAACCCATTAGCATCAAAACTAAGCTCAATAGCCAACGAAATTCGAAAATCTTCATGCTTATGGGAACCTACGCGATTCAGATTTTTGCTTCCATGAAAAACTTAAACCCTTTCCTTCATATTCACTCTTCAAACCACCATTTTTAGCAAAACTCTAACAAAACCATGAATTAACAAAAGATACACATGCTGGAATTTTTTTAACAAAGGGAAAACATGAATTCAATCCCACTTAATCTTACCCATACTTTAACTAAGCCATTAGCATCAAAACTTAGCTAAATAACCAACAAAATTCGAAAATCTTCATGCTTATATGAAACCCACGAAAAATCTGATTTCACTTCCACTTTCATAACCCTTCTTCTTTCTCTTCTTTCTTCATAAATCATTCTTCAACTACCATTATTAAGCAAGAAAAGATCAAACCCTAACAAGAAAATCAAAGAATTCGAAATCCCAAACCTTGTAGGAAGACCCACGAAATCTTCTTCTTCTCTCCAATGGATGATAACCTCTTTCTTCTTCTTGAAAACACTTGGAACCCACTTGAAAAACTCATGAAAGATGAACTTCTTCCTCTCTTCTCACATGGCCGAAATCCCCATCTTTCCTTTCTCTTTTGTCTTGGCCGAATGGTCTTCTTTGCTTCTCTTCTTGGTGAGTTCGTGAATGTTCTTCTCCAAATGACCTAATGTTTCAAGTCTTAACTTAAAACCTAGCCAAGACTACGTAGTTTCATCCCTCTTCATGCTCCAAACGACAACACCTCCTTGCTCTTCTTTTCATTCATTTTATTTACTAAACTAACTTATTCTTTAACCTAATACTTAACCTAATACTTAAGCATTTCGTGGGCTTCTTCCAACCCACCATAAAAGTCCTTCTTTCTTTATGTAAATGACATTTAAAAAGGGCTACAAGCCCACCTAATTTACCCTCCTTCATTCTCTTTTAATTGTAACTTAAATGGACCCAAAACAAAACCCTAGCCCATTTGCTTCTTTATTTCTCACAAGCCTTAGGAAACTTTCTTTTAAACTTAACCTAATAATTTAACCTAATAACTTAAGCCCAAAAGCCATCTTCCCTCCTTACCACTTAAATTTCGTGGGCCTCCTCTTAAAACACAACCATTCCCCATTTAACTTCCTTCCTATTTCATTTAATTGCTATTTCAAAGGGCTAAAAGCCCACTTGCTTTACTCTTCATTTAAAAGACCATTATAATGGCTAAAAGTCCACTTGATTAACCTTAAGCCTTAAAAACATTTCTAATCTTCCTAATTATCCCTTAAATCTAATAACTTATAAAACTCTAATACCTCCATTTAATCTTCATAACCTAAATTCATAGGACCCTCAATTCATATAATTTCTTTTAATACTCACAATGCATCACAAAATAATAATTTCTCAATAAATCGAATTTTACTAAATCCCTTCATGTAATAAGCATAACCTACACAATAAAATCCTTAATTTACTCCAATCAAAATAAAAATATCAAACTAAAACCTCAAAATAATTTAAACATGCTTATTACGAATCGGGGCCCAACATAAAAGAAGTTTGGGCCTCTTGTTAATATTAAATAAGCCTACAGGGTCACATACCAAGCAGACTAAACATTCATTGGGCCTTAAACGGATTTGGGCTTTGTGCCTTAGGGTTTTACTATATATATATATGTATAGTAAGACTTGAAGATAGAAGAGGCTCATCTGCCTAAAAACCCTAATTTGAGACATCCTCTAATAGAAATAGAGAGGGAGTGGTCTCTGAAAATGGTGCTAGCACACCAGAAGGGGATGTTCAGTGTCACGTGATATGGATACCGGTAGAGGCGTGGTTTTTGACGTGCTTTTCCTGACATTACCAGCTTATCTACATATTTTTGTTGCAAAATGTATAACTTGATCTAGATTTGATTTTGATATTCACATGGGTCTTGGTGTTTCGGATTCTTAAAGCTGATAAATGTTATTTCTGTTGACATTCCGAAATTCCATCAATAGACATAAGAGTCAACTTCAATCTGGGGAGGTTAATTATTGAGGCTATGCGTGTGAATGTTAGTAAGCAACAATTATTATGGGTTTTCCTTGCTTGATTACTCACTTTTTGCATGCACATGGTGTCTCTCGTGTTGATTCTACTATACTTGAGCTTATGTCCTTTATAAATATCTCTCCTCATATCCTAAATACCAACAAGCAAGCTTGAGTGATCGATTTGCCATACTTCTCAACTGGGTCATCCGCACAGCTTGCTGCATCGACTACTAATACACATGCCTCATTATTTGCGAAGATCGATCGCATTGAGGGTATTTTTCAGACGGGTATAGATATTCTTTGACAGCTTATGCAACAAGTTCTTCGTTCAACTTCTTCTCATGACTCTTAGCCTCTTTTGGCATTATTTTGTCGCACAGGGTAGATAAGAACTTATTTATAATTTTCCAACTGGTATTTACAGCTGTGTTCGTGACAGTTGATTGTTGACTTGACAATTGACATTGACCTTGATGTTATTTAGATATCTATTATTATATGATTGTTTAATTCAAGGGGAGTTTCCATTTTTCTTGTTTAAAGGGAAATTTGGATGTGATAAATAAAGCTAAAAAGGGGGAAGTTGTTAAGATATTTTATTTTGGCTTTATTTATATTTTAATATAGTTGATAAATCTCTTATGATAAGAACTTGACTTGGTATAGGATTTCACTATCTTAGATTATGTAGTATTTTTGGAAGTTAAGATAGTGTGGACAGAAGGAATCCTAAATGAGATAGAATCCTAAAGAAGATAGAATTTGTGATAGAATCTTAAAGAAGATAAAATTTGTTGGAGATAAATATGTAGGAGATTTATCGATTTTTGGCAGCTGTATTTTTTATATACATGTGTGAACAATTGCAAGCTTGATCTATCTATCCTTTGTTGTTGCTGTGCGTGGAGCTTTTGGTGATCAACTAAAAAGGTTCACAATAAATTTTTGTTGAACGACTCTCCAAGATTATGGTTTAATGCAATTGTACATATAGTAGAGTGTTCTTTGACTCAAGTGTCTTTTTATTTATGTTATTATTGATTTAATCACTTGATATATTTTTATCTTTGTTATCATTCGTTGTTTCAAAATCTTCTGTTGAGGTTAGCATAAGATGGTCATGCTATTAGGTGTGAGATAACTCTCAAGAGTGTGAATACGAGTGGATAACATGAAGGAGTGAGTGGTATCGACTCCGTAATAGACTTGTATAACACTATTGTACTTTAATAAAAACTAATTAATCTGAGTAAGAGCTCCACAAACATAGGTCGTATGTACCGAACTGTGTTGACAAATTTCTTGTATTAATTTATTTGTTGTGCATTTATTTTTTCTAATTGTGATCAGATTCTGAAAATCTCAATTTGAAAAAAGGCATAACAGGAATTTTGCTAAACATCAACCTCGGGTTTTTCAATCATAATTGTGAAGCCAACTTCCATTCCTTACTACATGTAGAAAATACTGATTAATCAGGGAGGAGAATCATTAATGCAGATTGCAGCTTTTATGATTTAAGAATTAAAAGTTGGGTCAAACGAGAAAGGGATACAGGCAACAAACTAGTGCTCCAGATAAATCTTTAATTTGGGTATTCTTTTTACGTAAAACTAAGGGTATGTTTAGAAGTGAGTGGAGGGATGGAAGGGAATGGAATGGAATGACCCAAATAACTCAGGCCATTATTTGGGAGTCTATTTTGAAACAGGATGGAATAGCAATTGATGGCTTTGGAAGCCATCGTTTTCCATCCAAAATCTAATATTTTGTGACTTCCCAAATTAGAGGTTCAGGGATGGAATGACATGGTTTACCTTCCAAACTCTCTCTTATTTTATTTAAACTTCCAAACAATGGAGTAGTCCATTTCATTCTATTACATTCCACTCCACTCCATTCCATTCCATTAATTGCTATTCCATTCTATTCCATCTTATACTCCCAAACATACCCTAAAAGAACTTTACATACTGTGGTAAAATTTGCATTTGAAGTATTATGCTGTATTGGGTAGACATGTATTGGTAGTATCTTCGGGAACGTACACACTTTTTAAAAAAAGATTTGGGAGACACGAACTAGTCACCCGAATCTTATTTCCTCACCATCTGTAATCATACTTTGAAAAAGATTAATTGACAATTAACCAGCTCAAAACCAAAGGATAGAAATAATCAGTAATTAAAACTTAACGCAAATCGAACCCCTTTTAACAAGTAGTTTCAGGGAGATTTGGAAGTGCACAAAATTCAGGAGACTCGGTGTGACCTCCTACCAGTTGAACAATCCGTGAGGGCATTTATAGCCATTTTCACTAATACCAGCTATATTTGCATCAACACCATTTATTAACGATTCTTCATTTCCAATTTTCCAGGATAATCATCTCAACTAGTAAGACCTGACATAAGCAAGAGGAAACAGCCTGGCGAAAATTGAGTTCTTTGCATTAACAATCATGACACATAATCCATAACAGGGAATGTGAACGATCACCAGGACAAAATACCTGCAAGATATCTACAATCATCACAGTGTATTGGCGTCAGGATAATGCAGCCAAAAACATGTTTTTATGCATACCACAAAGGAGCCCACGGTAGTTCTAGCGCAAGAAATGGTTCTGGCAGCCTGGAAGAGGTTCGGTATATACGTTATTAGCTTTTGAAACGGACATATTTTAACAGAAATGCTTACCATGTGAAAGCACAGGCGTGAATAACCCATTGGAAGACAACATAAAAGCAGCTCCACTGCACAAGGTACGCCATCCGAAACCATGGAAATGCCTAGAAGCAAGACAAAAATGAAGGAATCGAAATACTTTTATCTATAGATACGTTTTGTGCTTCAATATGCTCTATCTGTTATTTGCTCATTCATCCATATAAACGCGAGTATATGAATAATTAGGTGTAGGAAAGAAGCTTCCAATTCCACTTACAAGGTTGTTGAGAGCAGTGTCTATCAGAAGAAAAACTGGACTTAGAATGTGCACGCAGCGCATCAACTGGAAACCACATATCAACAAGTTACTCAAATCCTTTTTGTTTATAGCAATCCATATTCAATATATCAAGCATAAGCGACAATCCTGTAAATTTGTTTATAGATCACCAACAAAGCAACATACTAAAAAAGCACTTTGAGGTTAGGAGACCCAACACAGAAGCTAAATATATGCAGCTGGGGAAACATTGATTCTCACCAAATCCAACTGAAGATGTGCGTTTGATCCAAAAGGGACTATAATGCACCAAAAACCAACTTCTGTCAGGACCACTGCACCTGCACTAGTCTGTTACCAAAGGGAAATTTTTCATGAAGCCGATGAACAGAAAATTATAAGAAAACACAAAAGGAAATATGAAAATTGTGGCATATTTCCTTGTGAAATTCGGGGCAATATAGGCCCCCAAAGTTATGAATTGGGCTAACCTGATATAAAATCTGCATAAGATACCCCCAAAATCCGGCCCTTTGTCGACCAACCTCCTCAGCAGAGCGACTTTGTAATTTGATGGTTGCCCCAGTTTCCTTTTCTCTATAGGTTATGGAGGACAATATTCCAACCTCTTCCAAATCTCTTTTCGTTACCCCATTTCCAAAAGAAGGTTCCGATGCAGACAGGAAACATCCGTAAGTAGATATTACGGTGGCCAGCTGTGTGCACAGTTCCATCAGACGTCTTCAGCAAGCAAAAGGCAAAAGGATATATATCTGTGGAACACGAAATTGGGCCAAATAAACCAGGATATAATTAACAGGTTACGTAATAACTTTTGACTTACCCCGAAATATATCATAAGATACGTAACCAACGTAAATGTCCACCTGCAGACAAACAATTTATCCAAATTTTGGAGATTTTACTCAACATTCTCAACTATAGTTTAAACATCAGATGGACGTAATACTACCACATATGAATTTCTCGGCAGAGGAGACAATAACTGGCAATCATTGTTAAAAACATCATTTAAGCTATCCCCTACGTGTATTAATTGCATATATTTGTAAATTCAGTTCAAATTCCCAACATTATTGTCCATCTTAAGCAGCAGCTAATCCAATTGCATTACTTGACACCAGGTTCCTGGAATACATGGTTAATATACTGATCACAGAAAGAAACTTGTGACGTGATCTTATTATTAGAAATATGTGGACTAATATAATCGCAACATTAATTCTATATGCATAAAAATTAATCGAATTGCCTAATGTATGTTTAATAACCATAATGGGATTGTTAATAAATTATTAATTGCATTGAGGCACATAGTAGTACCCTAATATCTATATGTTGGCATTAAACTATAGTTCATAACATTCCTAAAATGACACAATTATCCTATTCTACCCCTTAGGGTAGAACATATTATAAGATATAACATATGGTGAAATTGTGTATATATGGTATGTGGGTGTAAAATAGAATATTGGGTCTTCTACCATTAGCTTCCTCTTGTACAAGTTGTTCTTGATTTTTGATAGGTTGGGGCGAAAGATGGAGAGAATCTGCCAAGACTCTATGCCAACTATTGGAGGTATCTTTTAATCTTATTTTGTTGTTATGCTCTAAATAAAATGAGATCTTGGCTATGTGATTGAAAGTGAATGCATCTGTGTTTATAGCAATTGGTATCAGAGCTCCATAATCATTTGATTTTAGGGCTCGTTTTTTATATAAACTCGTTTTTTTTCAAATCAGTTTTTTGATAAAATGACTTCGAAATGATGCATTGGAGGTGGAGAAATCATTGTTGGTTGTTGTTGTTTCCTTTTACCTTTGTTTTGGACAAAGAATCACAATTTTGTGGGTGAGTTTTTTGAAAAACTTCATGTTTTTGTTCATAGCCGAAATGGATTTGATATTTTTCAGATTTTGCAGCACTTTTGGCTGAAATGGATATGTGAAATTCATTGAGCTTGAAAAATGGAAGAAAATGCCTCAAAAATCGTCAGAAACTGAAGGCCAGAGAGGGAGATATAGTCGGGTCGAGCTGCGACCCCACCAACATGTCCCAAGGTCAGGCGTCGTCCCGACCCTAATACATTTTCCTTTCTATTTTTTTAATTTTAAAAAAATTATGCACAGTGCATGTGGGGGCGCGTGCAAGGTCCTTTTTAGACCATATTTTCTTTTTTTCCTCCATTTTTTAATTCTATTTTTCTCATATGTTTATGCATAAGATTAATTAGTAATTTTTATTTGATAATTCTAATTTTTTTAATCTTATTGTGGCATAAACATGATTATTTGTTGACAATAGTGAATGCTTATTTTTTACCTATCATAGAATTGAGCATGTGAAACTATTTATGATGAGGAATTTTTTAAATATTAATGTATGTTTATAATTTTATGCTTTTTCCTCTAAAATAACGTTAAGATCAATATGTGTAATTAATTATCATGTCGATAATTACTACTTAGTAGGATGCTTAATATGGTGAAGAAATTTTATTGAAATATTATGAACCACACAATTTTTCTATCCTTTTGATATTATATTAATGATTTGGTTGTAATATTTAATAAATTGTTCTTACATGTGAATGAGTTTTATATTTGTTTAGGGAACTCTAGCATGAATGATAATTAATTTTAAGAAAAAGAGCACGAATTGCACGATTCTATTTTAACATGCATATCATAGCTATTGCTCTTGGTTCTCATTCACCTTTAAGCAATCCGAGAGTCTCTGCTATCTTGACACTGAATCGAACAAACCACAAGCAGTAGTTTAAATCTCTCGTGATGAATTTGACTATCATGCGAATGGACTTGGCCTTGAGAATTGATCCACCACCTAAACCCACTGATGATGCTACTAAAAAGGAAAGGAAATCCTATGAGGAGAGGGAGTACTCTAACCAATGTTGTTTGATAATTATGAGGTATCACATGGATGAATCCATTCGTGATAATATTCTTGAGGCTGATAATGCAAAGGAATTTCTTACTGCCATTAAGAAGAAGTACATGAAGTTCTCAAAGAATGAGAAGAATGAATACTTAAACATGCCTCATCACACTATTTATGATGGTGCAAGTGACATTAAGGCTCACATCGACAAGCTGATGGGTTTTTACGATAAGCTTAAGGCTATGGATTTGGACCTTGGTAAGGATTACATGGTATGGTTTGTGATAGGGACTCTTCCTTCTAAATTTGATTCAATCATATGAAGCTATAATGCTTAGAAAGAGCAATGGATAATTGAGGAGATGACTGTTATTCTTGCTAAGGAAGAGGATGACATGAAAAAGGAAAGGGAAAGAAGTATCTCCATGATGACAAACCACAACAATTCTTAAAAGAGAAAGTTCACTTCTAATAGCTCAAGTAACCAAAAGCCTTTCAAGAAGAAAGTTGTTGGTCCTAAAGGAAGTGGATAGGCAGGCTCATCTTCTATTAGTCAGAAGAATAAGTTTTTAAAAGGGAAGTGCAACTTTTGTAAGAGTTTTGGGCACAAGAAAGCTGATTACCGAAAACTCAAAGCTCACTTAGAGAAGAAAGGTAATTATCTTGTGATGGTTTGTTTAGAGTCTAATGTTATTGATGTTCCATTCAATACTTGGTGGTTAGATACTGGAGCAACAATTCACATTACGAATTCCTTGCAAAAACTGACAAGTCTAAGAAGGCCGACTAGTTATGAGCAACATGTGTATATGGGAGATGATACCAAAGTCAAAATTGAATTTTTTGGGCCTGTTAAATACAAGACGTCTTTTGGTGTTACATGATGTCGCTTATTTACCCTCTATTAGGAGGAATTTGATTTTTGTATCCATTTTGGATAGACTAGGTTATAGTCTTCTTTTTGGAACTGAAAAACTGACTTTGTATCGTGACTCTCTTTTGGTGGGAAATGGAATTTTATGTGAAAATTTATACAAGCTTGTGTTCAATGATGTTGTTACTGTTGCTTCTTCCTCTTCTCTTAATACTGTTGTTGGTTCCAAACGTATGAGATTAGATTTGAGATCTTCTATGTTATGACACAAACGTTTAGGCAATATTTTTAGAAACAGAATGGAGAGGTTGGTAAAAGATGGTGTACTTCAGGATCTTAATTTTTCATATTTCACTGCCTGTGTTGATTGTATTAAAGGAAAGTTGACGGCCAAGGTCAAAAAAAGCAAAACATACAGGTGTTCAGAATTGTTGGAGTTAATTTATACTGATATATATATGGACCATTTATTCCACCTGTTATGGGTGGTTATAAATCCTTCATCACTTTTATTGATGATTTTTTCTCGTACGATTATGTGGAGCTCATTCGTGAAAATTCTGAATCTTTGGATGCGTTTAAGGTTTTCAAGACAAATGTTGAGTTTCAAAAGGGAAAGAAAATCAAGGTAGTTAATTCTAACAGAGGTGGAGAGTATTATGGGTGTTATGATGAGAGTGGAAGGAATCCAGGGCCCTTTGTTAGATACTTGCAAGAATGTGATATTGAAGCAAAATATACAATGCCAGGAACACCTCAACAGAACGAAATCGCTGAAAGAAGAAATAACACACTTCTTGATATGTTGGTGTATGTTGATTCATTATAGTTTACTAGAATTTGTATGGGGTAAGGCATTGAAGACAACTGCTTATATTTTGAATCAAGTACCTAGTAAGTTAGTCCCAAAGACTCCATATGAGTTATGGTCAAGTAAGAAACCAAGCTTGCGTCATTTTCATGTTTGGGGATGCAAAGCAGAAGTAAGGCCCTATAATACACAATCTAATAAGCTTGATCTGAAAAATATTAGGCGCTACTTTGTAGGCTACACCGTCGAATCAATGGGTTCTAAATTCTATTGCCCATCTCACACGACCAGAATCATAGAATTAGATAAACCTATCTACTTTTAAGATGAATTTGGTTCAAGTCAAGGGTCAAGAGAAATTGTATTAAGGGAAGAACGTATTCTAATCCCCATACTCGTTGCTTCCACTTCTACTGATGACCCTATGATTGAAAAGATTATAGTAAAATCTCATGATGAACCTCATAATCAAGCACAGGATGAAGTCATTGATACTGAGGATGATGAAGTTGTTGTGAGGAGATCACAAAGAACACATAGACCTGCCATTCCTGATGACTATATTGTCTATTTATAGGAATATGATTTGATGTGGGAGATAATACTGAACTAGTCAATTATTAAGGACCCATGAATAGTCCTCAATCTATGTGTTGGATGAATGCAATGCAAGATGAATTGAGTTTAATGTCACAAAATAGAGTTTGAGAGTTGGTTGAACTACCTAAAGCTTGCAAACCCATTGAGTGCAAGTGGGTTTACAAAATCAAACATGATTCAAGTGGACAAGTAGAAAGGTATAAGGCTAGACTTGTGGCTAAAGGTTATAACCAAAGAGATGGGATTGATTTAAAAAAAAACCTTCTCACCAGTTTCTACCAAAGATTCACCGCGAATCATCATAGCTATAGTTGCTTATTTGGATTTTGAACTCAATCAAATGGATGTAAGGACTGCCTTCTTGATAACAATATGTATGAAGATGTTTATATGACTCAATTAGTTGGTTTCGAGATGACTGGTAAAGAAAACATGGTTTGCAAGCTCAAAAAGTCTATCTATGGGTTAAAACAAGCATCAAGGAGGTGGTATCTCAAGTTTGATATGGTTGTCACTACAAATAGCTTTACGGAGAATGTAGTTGATCAATGTATATATATATATATATATATATGAAGTTCAGTGGGAGCAGTTTTATTTTTCTGGTACTGTATTTTGATGACATTCTACTTGCTTCTAATGATATTGATCTATTATTTAAGACAAAACAACTATTATTTAGCCATTTTGATATGAAGGATCTTGGTGAGGCCTCTTATGTACTTGGAACTTAGATTCTCCGAGATGGAGCTAATGAGATTCTTCGATTGTCTCAAAAGACTTACATTGATCGGATTTTGAAAATATTGAATATGCATTCTTGTTCTCCTATAAAGGCACCAATAGTGAAGGGTGACAATTTCTCAAAGGCCCAATGTCCACAAAATGATAAAGAGAGAGATGAAATGAAAATCGTTCCTTATACATCACTT
Organism: Erythroxylum rufum; assembly: GCA_027478365.1. Lineage (NCBI taxonomy): Eukaryota > Viridiplantae > Streptophyta > Magnoliopsida > Malpighiales > Erythroxylaceae > Erythroxylum > Erythroxylum rufum. The sequence continues at coordinate 24,073,228 of JANIHZ010000209.1, read as the reverse complement.
GTAGGCAGTCTGATATATGCTCAAGTATATACACGTCATAATATTGCTTTTATTATAGGCGTGTTGGGAAGATACTTAAATGATCCTGGACTTCGCCATTAGAAAGCGGCCAAGAAAGTCATGAGATATCTTCAGGGTAGTAAGGATCATATATTGACTTATCAGCGAACTAACACTCTTGATATAGTTGGGTTCAGTGATGCCGATTACACAGGATGTGTGAATGATAAACAGTCTACTTAAGGCTACATCTATATGGTGGCTGGAGGAATTGTATCATGGAAAAGTGTCAAATAGATGCTTACAACATCCTCTACAATGGAGGCAAAGTATGTGGCATGTTATGAGGCAGCTTGTCAAGCAATATAGCTGCAAAATTTCATTTCAGCATCGGGTATTGTAGACTTTATTTCGAGTCTGTTGAAATTGTATTATGATAACTTTACAGTTGTAGCTTTCTCTAAGAACATTAGAAGTACTTCTCACTCAAAGCATATTGATATAAAGTACTGTTTTGTTAGAGAGAAAGTTGCTGAATCCCTCATTACTGCTGAGCATACGACTATAGCTAGCATATTAACAAATCCACTTATAAAAGGCTTACCTATAAGTGTGTTTGCAGAACACGTCTCTCACATGGGATTGTTAGGAGCCTAGCTTGATAAGATTAGTGGGAGTTTGCTATTTTGTATTGAACATGTTAGTACTTTGTACGGATTGCTTTTGACTTATACATATGAAACATGCATAATGATATTTTCAGTCACATCTTATTAATATTGATATATAAATGTTGATGTATATATATAGTTTGACAAAATGATAGGCGCAAAAGGAGACAAATGCATAATCTCAATTATTGTACTACACAAATGTTGTTTTAATGATTATTGTTGTATTTGAATATTTATAGGGCCTAATCAAATGTAGTAAATATATCTTATCGATATGATATTATATATGATTTATTTAACTGTCTTTGGATGATGAAGATTGATATGGTGGTTTGATTATATTGTCCAAATGGGAGAATGTTAAAAGTATATGGACTAATATAATCGCAATATTAATTCCATATTCACAACCATTAATTGAATTGCCTAATGTATGTTTAATAACTATAATAAGATGGTTAATAATTTACTAATTGCATTTGAGGCACATGATAGTACCCTAATAACTATAGGTTAGCCCATTAAACCATAGTTCATTACAATTATGAAATGACAACATTTAGCCTCATTCTACCCCTTAGGGTAGAACATGTTATAAATATAAAATATGGTGAGAATGTGTATTTTTGTCGTGTATGTGTGAGGTGATAGTTCAAAAAGGGCTTTCTATCATAAGCTCTCTCTCGCACATGCTTGTTGAGTATTGATAAGTTGTGGTCTCTTAAATGGAGAAAATGAATCAAGATTTTATGCCCAACATTGAAAGTATGTACATTCATTATCTAGTTATTGCTCTAAATAGAATGTAGATATTCGTATTATGGTATATTGCTCACTATATTTATGAATGACAATAGAGGCATCTCATTTGAAGTCTTTTCCTCTATATCAAAGCTCAATTAGATATTTTCATATATACATCTCCCTAATCATAAATTACCTAATTCAACTTTAGCTCTACAATGTTCTATTAAATATGATTTTATGCTCATTAATGCTTAGCTTAAATGAGAAGTATCTGAAGTTATCTTAAACTAAAGTCATTTGAAAATGTTGAAATTGCATTTGATCCACTTTAAACTTTACCCTACAATGCAAGTTTTACGCTATTATAATTTGAACATTAATTAGGATCATAGTTTATCACAATTCAAGAGTTTTAAAATAGAGAATCGTCTTCCTCATGCAAGAAACTGCATGACGACAATACCATGTTACCATGCACCAAACAGGTTTTATTAGTGAAAATCCGCAGTTTAATACTAGACAATTATGTTGTTTATGCATTGACCTTTCCACCAGTAAACAACTACTTATGCCTTTTAATTTTAGAGTCAAATTATCTATGCATGGGAACACTTGAACTCAAATTACCTAAATACAAACTAACTACCAACCAACAAGTATAAACAAAGTATACGCGTAATGGTACCAAGTAAATTAATGAAGAGAAAAGACTAAGACAATCGGTCAAATCTTTCCTTATTCTTGTTAACGAATTGTGTTCTATTACTAAAAGCACTATACTAGTGTGATCAAGTGGACTTGCATGCATTGGTCAACAATTTGAGACAATACAGTATAAAAATAAGTCTATGATACATACTAAGAAATTAAAAAACATGTGGACTAGTAATCAACCAAATACTTTGACTTAACAAATAATTTCCAATGAGAAATTATGATCCTTCCTCTCAAGTCGCCACCCCAGGCCCTATAAATAGGTAACATATCTCAAAATAAAAGTTCCAAGGTATCAACACAAAAAGCTGGCTAGAATATTATCTAGTCATCGAAAAGATATGGCTAATTACCAAAATCAAATCCAATCACACCGAGTTGGGGTCATTGGCGCTGGCATTAGTGGCATAGCAGCTGCTAAACATCTTGCTCATTACAGTCCGGTAGTGTTTGAAGCCAGTGACTCACTTGGAGGAGTTTGGAAACATTGCTCATTTAGCTTTACTAAGCTCCAAACCCCTCGACATGATTATGAGTTCTCAGATTACCCTTGGCCTGAAAGAGATAATTCAAGTTTTCCTTCTCACCTTGAGATAGTAGAGTACTTGTGGAATTATGCAAAACACTTTGATGTTCTGAAATATGTCAAGTTTAACTCGCGAGTTGTGGAGATTCGTTATGTAGGTGACCGAGAGACCACCCAACTTGACGTGATACCTGCGGAGTATGCCACTCTTTTAAGGGGCTATCCAATTTGGGAGGTTGCTGTGGAGATTAACCAGTCCAAAAGCCTTCAGGTTTAATCCAGTCTATGTTACGAGCATGTACATAATGATCTTAAATTTATAACTGCTAATGGTACATGATCATGCAAGCACTTCCTTAGTCAGTGGTGCACATGCATTTAGCTATCATCTTACAAAGCTTCAGGGTTATATGATATCTGGTTCTCAATATTTCTTGCTAAGTTGCGACATATTAATTTGGTCAGTGGTATGCGTTCGAATTTCTTGTCATATGCATTGGAAAGTATGGCGATATACCAAAAATACCAACTTTTGCTCCTGGAAAAGGTCAAGAAGTATTTCATGGAAAGGTCTTACACTCCCTGGACTATTCCAAACTTGATAAAGATGCCTCTCGTAAGTTACTTCAAAGAAAGAGAGTCGCTATTGTCGGGTACAGAAAGTCAGCCATTGATTTAGCTACGGAGTGTGCTGAGGCAAACCAAGGTACGCAAAAGTGCATGCATTAATCCTGCAGAGTACTACAAATAGTAACTTTTACTACTATTTTTGCGGACCTTCCTATGTGGATCAATTCATCTTTTTTCATATACAGCCTAAATTCATAGGTGAACTCATTGCACGAAATGAAAAACTATTACATCGATTAAAAACAATTTCAAGAACAAACTAAAACTATAGCATTAGTCATGCATCATATATCAAGCCTCAAACGTTTAGGAGTTAGGAGGATGATTGCATTACCTAAGGTTTAATGGTGTTTTGTGGTAGATAGAGGATCAAATCATCAAACAGTTAACTTGAATGCATGATGTTTGAATTTTAGATAAATATTATTCGAGATTGAAAATCACTGGCTCATGGATTAGATATATCTAAAAAAAGTTAATATATATGTGAAGAGCTAACAAGATTTACGTTCGTTAAGCTAATTTGTTTCGCTTCAAATGCCGATAAAAGATTGTTTTGTTTAATTTTAATTCATTTACTTAATTGAAGAACCTCTCAAACATCTTATAAGGCACCCTGAAAAGTATCTCGTAGAAGTTGGAATGAGGATTTACATTCTAGTCATATAATCTCATCAATGATGTTTAATTTGGCGCACCAAAGAGACCTATAAACTAATAAGAGTTCCATCAAACAAGAAAGATATATGCACGTTCCAGGACAATATCCATCAACTTGACTCGAACATTTTCTTTTTTATCTTGTGAGACTTTTTTTTGGTAAATGATCTTGTGAAACTCGTGACAGTCAAATTCAACATTTTATTCTCCCTTCACTATGAATATTTAATACTCAATCTAAAGTTCAGAGTACCACTGTAATCTCTGCTGCATCTTTGCTAGCTTGAGTCTGCTTTGCGCCAAAAGAACAAACCATTTGCCTGCATACTGCTAATTTTGAGTAGTTCGACGATCATACAACAAAAAAAGATTGATTATGATTCAGTTTAAATGCATAAAATTAAAACATTATTTACCAATTGGTCGTTTTAAATTATACTTATAATTAAAATCTGATTTAAATTATACTATTATTCTTCAATATATTACCAATTAGTTTTTTCTTAACGGAATTTGTTTAATTTATCGGTATAAATAAGTCATTATAATACTCTTATTGATAGTCGAAATCTTAGCAGGGAAAAAAAGAGAGGTTATTCTTTCCTGCAAATAGTCAATCAAAAGAATGAAAACAAAAATTACATATAGAAAACTTGTAATGGGTGCAGTGGGTCGGCTCTTAGACTTCAATTTTACTATAGAGA
>JANIHZ010000209.1:23752051-23762452 GCA_027478365.1 Erythroxylum rufum | reverse complement strand
CAATGTCTTATTTTGGATTTAGTTATTGCGATGCCATGGGGAGTTTAGTGGTGGTTGTCAGTAGTGGTCTCTTATCGCAGGATATGTACCGGAATAACCTACGAGCGTTTCGGTGGGTACTCTATGGTAAAGGGGCGCTACAAGGAAGAGTCTCTTTATGAGTACTGGGAGCGTTTTAAGAAGTTATGTGCCAGTTGTCTATACCACAACATACCAGAGAAACTCCTTATCTAATATGTCTATGAAGGATTACTATCGATGGAGAGGAGTTTGGTCAATGCAGCTAGTGGTGGGGCACTTTATGAGAAGACTCCTATTGAAGCAGGACCGTACTTAAGTGGATGGCTTCTAATACTCAACAACTTGATACTCATATCAATGTTTGACAAGTAAATGAGTTAAATAGTTCATCTATTGAACATCGTTTAGATGAGCTAACATCTTTTGTTAGACAGAATATAGTTGGACAGGCCCAGGTCAAAACATATGGAATATGTTCAAACATGAGTCGTTTGACTATTGAGTGCCCAACACTATAAGAGGGAAGTATGGAGTATGTGAATGTTGCAGGAGGGAACTTTCCAAATCAATATAACTCGTACTCGCAGATTTATAACCTAGGTTGGAGGGATAATCCTAACTTGAGTTACGGAGGGAACAAACAACAAAATTACTTCCAAAATTGGTCGCAAGGAACACAAGGATTTCAACCAAGGTAACAAAGAGCACATGGAGCTTCTTCATCCAATTCAGGTAATTCTCTGGATGAATTGATCAAGACTCTTACTACTAACAATCTTTAATTTCAACAGACCCTACAACAGCAGCCGCAATAATTTCAGCAAGGAGGGCAACAATTCTATCAAGAGAAAAAAGTGAGCATACAAAATTTGGAAAACCAAATGGGTCAGATGGCAGTGAGGCTTAATCGTTTCGAATCACAAAGTGGAGGAAAGATGCCATCCCAATCTGAAGTGAAGCCCAAGAATGTTAGCGTTATAACCCGAGGAGTGGAAAGGAGGCTGAGGGTCCCAAGATAACTCCACCAATGATTACTACAAAGAAAGAGATTGAGAAGGAATTGGGAAAGGAAGAAAATTGGTCATCGAGTACAAAGGTAAATTTCGAAAGCCCTAATATTAAGACTAACCTTCCACCTTTTCTGCACAGATTGACAAGACTGAATAAGGAGAAGAAGGACAAAGAGATATTGGAGACTTTTTAGAAAGTGGAAGTCAATATACCTTTGCTCGAGGCAATTAAGCAAGTACTAAGGTACACAAAATTCATTAAAGAACTATATACATATAAGAGGAAACTGCGTGGTGTTGAAAAAGTGATGATTAGTGAGAATATGTCTGCATTTTTTATAAAGAAAGCACCTCCAAAACGTCAGGATCTAGGTATGTTTACCATTCCTTGCAAAATTGCAAATATTGTGATCAATAGAGCTATGTTGGATTTTGGTGCTTCAATTAATATGATGCCTTGTTCAATTTATGCTTCTTTGAATTTAGGTCCTTTGAAAGAAATGAGTGTTATCATACAATTGGTTGACCGCACTAATGCTTATCCTGATGTTGTGGTCGAGGATGTTTTGGTGCTGGTGAATAAGCTAGTGTTTCCTGCAGATTTTTATGTTGCGGATATGAATGATGATACTTCATATAATTCGATACCTATCTTGTTGAGGAGACCGTTTCTTAATATAACTAAAACTAAGATAGATGTTCGTGAAGGCATTCTCACGATTGAATCTGATGGGGAATTGATTCATTTTAATATTTTTGATGCCATGAAACATCCTTCTGATGATCACTGTGTTTTTTTCTATTAATGTGATTGATCCTTTGGTATAGGAAATATTTAAATTAATTTTCAAGAATCTTTTAGAAAAGTTCTTGACTTAGGAAATGGAACTAGTAGCCAACAATGATGTTAAAATGGGATAGGAGCTAATGTAAGCAACTGCTGCTCTTGAATCATTGGAAAACTCTCTAAAAAGGTATAATTTGGTTTCTATAAAACTATTTGAATCTCACCAAAAGTTTTTACCTTTTGATGTGCAGGCACAAGAGTTGGAACTAAAGCCACTCCTTACACACCTCAAGTACACTTATTTAGGAGATAAACAAACTCTCCCAGTCATTATTTCGGCGAAGCTAACTTCAAATCAAGAGGAAAAACTGGTTTGAATGCTGAGAGAGCATAAGAAGGTCATCAGGTGGACTATCATTGATACCCAAGGGAAAAACCCATCCACATGCATGCATCACATTTTGTTAGAGGAGGATGCAATGACAACAAGGCAAGCTCAGTGTAGGCTGAATCCTCTAATGATGGAAGTTGTAAAGAAGGAGGTGTTGAAAATTTTCAATGTTGGTGTTATTTACTCAATCTTTGACAATAAATGGGTAAGTCATGTCTAGGTGTGACTGATCAAAAAGGTGTGTTGGTTCTCACCTGAGTGCAAACCGAGTGGCGAGTATGTATTGACTATAGGAAGTTTAATTCTGTAACTCGTAAGGACCACTTTCCCCTTCTCTTTATTGATCAGATGCTTAAAAGATTGGTTGGATATGATTATTATTATTTTCTAGATAACTTTTCAGGTTATCTTCAAATCCTGATTGCACTGAAAGATCAGGAAAAGACAACATTTATACGCCCATTCGGTACATTCTCTTACCGAAGAATGCAACGTACCTGCCACGTTACAAAGGTATATGGTAAGCATTTTTCTGAGTATGTTGAGAAGATCATAGAGGTATTAATGGATGATTTTAATGTATATGGTTCTTCTTTTAATGAATGGCTTGAGAATCTTGTTATTATCTTGGAACGATGCAAAGAAACTCACCTTGTGCTGAATTAGGAGAAATGTCATTTTATGGTGGATGAAGGTATAGTTTTAATCCATGTTATATCTGTTAGGGGTATTGAGGTAGACAAATCTAAGGTTGATCTTATTTCTTCTTTACCTTACCCCTCTACTGTGCAGGAAGTGCTTTCTTTTCTTGGACATGCAGTTTTTATCAAAGGTTCATTAAAGACTTTTTGAAGATAGCCGCACCATTATGCAAGATCTTACAACAAGATGTTTCCTTTGAGTTCGATGAGAAGTGTAAGGAAACATTCAAAAAACTTAAGGAGCTTTTGACATCCCCACTGGTGATTCAACCACCAGATTGGAACCTCCCCTTTGAGATCATGTGTGATGCAAACAACTATGCAATGGGGTCGGTTCTAGGACAAAGACTGAGAAAAGCTTTGTATTCCATCTATTATGCTTCCAAGACTCTAAACCTAGCTAAATTGAATTATTCAACTACTGAAAAAGAATTGTTATCTGTGATTTTTTCTTTAGAAAAATTTCGATCATATTTGCTTGGTGCTAAAGAAATTGTTTATTCTGACCATGCAGTTTTATAATAATTGCTCACGAAAAAGGAAAAAAAAACTAATGCTGATCAAATGGATTCTCCTCCTTCAAGAATTCGACTTAGAGATGAGAGATAAGAAGGGGACAGAAAAACATGGTGGCAGACTATATCAGCCGTTTGATAAAGGAAGAAGATGATATCCCTCTATGAGAAACATTTCTAGATGATTAATTATTTTTTTTGATTTGACACCACCATAGTATGCAGGCATTGTAAATTTTTTTGTTACTAACAAATTACCTGTTGGTTTGTCAACAGCTCAGAGGGATAAGTTGTGGAATGAAGTGAAGTATTACATTTGGGATGACCTGTATCATTGGAGGCACTATGCAGATTAAGTTATTAGGAGGTGTACTAGAAAATGAACCATCCTCGATCTTAGCCTTCTGTCATTTGTATTTGTGTGGAGGACATTTTGGAGTGAAAAGGACAACTCATAAAGTTCTAGAGAGAGGTTTCTACTAGCCATCATCATTCAAAGATGCATATACCTTCTGCAATTCATGTTATAGATGCCAATGATTAGGTAACTTGTCCTGTAAGGATCAATTGCCCCAAATCCCTATGCTTTTATGTAAAATTTTTGACGTTTGGGGCATTATCTTTATGAGATCTTTTCCTTCATCTTTTGGCTTTACTTATATATTGCTTGTAGTCGATTATATTTCTAAATTGGTGGAAGCCAAAGCTATTAGAACCAATGATGTAAAGGTTATTGCAGATTTTATTAAGGCTAACATTCTTTCTAGGTTCGGGATACTAAAAGCCATCATTAGCAATAGAGGAGCCCATTTCTACAATAAGGTGATAAAAGCAATGTTCAGAAAATATCATATCACACACAAGGTTTCCACCTCCTACCACCCCCAAACCAATGGGCAAGATGAAGTTTCGAATCGAGAAATTAAATTAATCCTAAAGAAAATTGTGCAGCCAAATAGGAAAGATTTGAGCATAAGATTAGATGTCACATTATGGGCTTACAGGATGGCTTATAAAACACCAATTGGGATGTCTTCGTATAGATTTGTGTTTAGGAAGCTATGTCATATTCTGGTTAAATTACAACACAAGGCATATTGGGCTATCAAAAGATGCAACATGAAATTGGATGGTATAGGTGTGTATAGGAAGTTAAAGGCTTTTCATGATAAGATGATTTTGAGGAAAAGCTTCTCGATGGGCTAGAAAGTGTTACTATATAAGTCCAAACTCAAACTATTTCCAAGTAAGTTGCGTTCCTGATGGATTGGTCTATTTGTTATTACTTATGTCTTTCTTTTTGGTGCAGTAGAGATACAAAGTCTAAAAATTGACAGGACATTCAGAGTGAATGGTCATCGCTTGAAGCCGTATTATGAAGGTTTCCCAATGGAGAATTTGGAAGTGTTGATGATGGAAGATGTGACTGGTGTCACTTGATGCACGTAACAGGGAGTCAAGCCAACGACAATAAACAAAGGCTCTACTTAGGAGGCAACCAAAGAGAAGTAAATTTCTCTTTATTTATATTTTTCGCGTTTACTATTTTGGTTAAATGCTCCATTTCTTACATTTGATGTTACATTAGGGACAATGTAAGTTTTAAGTATGGGGGTGGAGATTCTAGTTTTTATGCATGCTTTTTAGCTTAATTGTAGATTTTGTGACTTTCTAGGTAGTTTTCAAAATGAAACAAACAAAATAAAAATGCTCTTATTTTCTATTGCTTTTGAGATTATTTATTCATAATTAGAGTGTGAATTGACTAGAAAAATAAATGGTAACCTTAACATGTATTTTTGCTCTTGTGATTTGTTAATGTGCATTATCCTTATAAGAGTGGTGACTAGTGGTAGATAAAAACCAGTGAGATTTTGAGTTGTATTAGACTGACAAATCCATATCAGTCTCACGGTCTTTTGTTATTTGTGACCTTCATGACATGTACATCCTTACTTTGCTTTGATTTTTTATGTAAGATTACATTTTTATCACATGCATTTTCATGAAAATGATTAGGCATTCTTTGTTGTTTACGAGCTACATTAGCCAAATAGCCTACCCATTTATATGAATTTTCCTTTGTTAACCCCTTTTGAGCTTTATTAGCCTTTTCTTTTGTATAAACCACATTTCAAGCTTTTAAACCTAACCAAATGTCCTACCCAAGCCTTAAAGCTAGTGGAGCATTTATTGATTGTTGATAGTTGTGGATGTATAAAAGTATAAGTGTGGGTTGTGCATATGTGTAGGATGATTATTATTATTGGGATGTTATTTTACGTCTTGTCAATGGAATTCCCAAGTTGAAGTAGCTTCTTTCATTTTTTAAATGAAAAGAAAAAAAGGAAAAGAAAACAAAAAAAGAAAAGAAAAGAAAGAAAAAAATGTTTGAATAAAATATCAAGGAAGAAATGTATATGTTTTACAAAGTTATTCATGACCAATCTTTCGTCCTAAAGTTGTATTGAATAGGAGGTTTGAATATATTTCATAAAAGGTAGATGTGGAGCAGTCTTTGAGTTATGTTCATATGGTATATTATGAGAGCCGAACTGAGATGTGAAATATAATTGTTGCATTTATCATAGATGACGGTACCCAGTTTTGAATGAATGTTAACTTGTGCACTTGATATCTCATTGAGTGTTACTTTTGCTTTATTAGCTTGATTACTTTTATGCTACATTACCCAAAATATATCTCACTTTACCATTGGCCATATTACAACCCTAGAAAAGTCATTTGATTCATGATTATATATGTCACTTTTAGTGGTGGAGAAATAAAATGATATGTAAAGTTGTGGATTATTATGATCATGAATGGTGTTTGAGTGTACCCGTGGAAATATCTTATTTAAACACCTTTTGTCCAAGTCTACCTCTAGATTACTCAGTTTCTAAGGGTGATGAATGTTGATTGATCATAAGTAGAAAATTTGAATGTTGAGCTATTGCTATAGGTTTTGAAAGTCATTCATCGTTACTTATGATTATCTATTATTAGGAATTATGGAAATGTGTAAGAATTTTAGTTTGTGATTTTGATTTTGACGATTTTCCCAAGGATGATCAAAAGATAAATGTGGGGGAACTTGATATGTACTTAAATGTTTACTCATTTGATTTATTATATTTAGTGATTAATGCCTTAGAAATACTTAGGATACTCAGTTTAGCTCATATCTGATTTTAGGTATATTTTGAAAGTAAAGGAGCTAAAGTGACACGAAAGCATGTTTATTAAAGCTATCTTCTGAATTTCCATACTCTATTGATTTATGGAGCATGAAGAAGAAGAGGATTGAAAGAAGAGGAGACAAGATAGAATGTGAAGTGAAGAACAAAGAAAGGAGAACTCTCACAGCCAGACACAACACCTCTCACGACCATAAGAGGTCTCTCACAATCGTGACAATCTTTGTCACATTCGTGAGGAAGGACACCTATCCCATTTTAAACATAGTTTTTATCTATAAAGGGTAATGTTTTGATGACACAAAAGAGACATTCTGGATAGACCCTATCCAAAGCGTTTTCTCTTCATTTCCTCTTCTTCTTTCACACCGACAAAGGCAATAATGGCCGATGCTTGGAGCTTAAAGAAGGATATGGAAGGCTAACTTCCTGACATCGGTTCGATGGTGAAATCAATGTCGAGTCACTGTTAAACTATCTCATCTTGTTAATGTCAATACTTTCTTTTCCAATTGTTATTATTGTTTGTGTTGATTGAATAAGCTTTTTGTATAGATGATCTTAATATCTTAGTTGGATTGTTCTATTACAAATCTATTGCTAGAATGTTGAATGTAATCTGTAATCGTTACATTTGATGTTTGTTAGTAACGTCTAATGATCTTAAATCGTTAGGAACAACATAACTTAGGTTAGACAACCTAAACGTGTGAGGTTACTACCTATATTGATTATTTTCCTCTTCGTAATGTGACTGCCAAATTGAATCTAAAAATCATATCCTAGGTTATTCAGTGGCAAGGTTTAATTAACGATCGTATCTTAATTGAACACAACCTAAGGAAAAATTGAAATTAGCAGAGAGTATTGTTAGTCTTTGATCAATAGCTCGAAGAAACTTGTGAAGATGTTAGGATGATGGGATATGTTTTATCGTGTTTAGGTCGAGATTGACCCTAGAACCAGACTTTACTTATTTTTGAAACTTTAATCATTTTCGATTGTTTGCTATAATTTGTTTTCGATAGTTCACTTTTACTTTATTTTCTAAATTACTTAAAACCCAAAAACCCCCCATATATTTTCCTTGCATCAATTAATTTCGTTACAGAAATTAACCGAATATTCCCTACGAATTCGATTCCAACTCACTACAACTACAAATTTTAATGTGCAGAGTTAGGTAAATTTTGCAGTGCACTCGACACATGTTGTCAGTAATTATTATTACTTAAATAAATTATTATGTGTATATAACTTTTATTTTCCATCTTAACAAAGAAAACAAATCTCAAAGCCTTAAAACCTGATTTTGATTCTAATATGTTGAGGAAAGGGACCAAAATATACACAAGTAATAACTAGACACTGTTAAAAGCAACAACCAACTATAATCATTCCCAAAGTTGTGTTTTCAAATAGATAAGTGATACCAACCAAAATTACAACAACAATAAGTGAAACACAATTAGCTCACAACATAAGAAGATATAGGGACTTATCTGAAAACTCTGGTATGGAAAAAAACTATGTGGCCATTCACAAATGGTACCAAAAATTCTATTGATTAATAAGAAGTAAGTGAGTACAATAAATTGTTCTTTCTTACATTAACTAAAGGCAAATACAATCATCAAGGATGAACCTTGTTACAACAATTCCAAACAATCATCACCTGGGGGTGGCAAATGCAACATTCATATACAAAGAGATTTGGACAGATGTCACTAGCTTAGAGAATTCAAAACAATAATTTGACTGTTAGTGTAAAGAGGTAAGTCCTAAGAATGATATGCTAAAATTTCACAGCAATCAATGGTCATTGGATCATCAATCAAACATAGAAAAAATTCAATTGCATAATTTTCTTTCTCTAGTCACTTGTTCCCTCTTTTATCCCTTAACTTTCTAGAATACTCTATTCCTTTTCTATTATGATTCATAAGTTATTAGGAGATTTTTTCATCTATATTTTTTCATTAATGAAGTACTTTAAGTGAGGGTAAAGTGAGTACTTTAAAATTTACAGCACATAAACATCATATGAAGTTAATTCTAAGTAGTAAAATACATGAAATTAGTATAAAATAGGACAAAAATGTGTTTCAAATCCTAACATTTACACCAAAATCCAAGTTGAATCCTAACATTTCGGGGCATTTAAGTTGAACCCCAATGTTTATAAAACGTTTAAAACAAACCCTACGAGGACAAAAAATCTAATGGAGTTACCCTTCGTCGATTAAATAATGGCATGGATTTCTTAAAAAATTTACATATTAGTGGGATCCACTTTTTGCTGATGTGGGGTTTTTATTTTTAAATGGAAGTGGATCCCATAACTATACATATAACTCACCATTTTATCGTCCAATCCCTCCTAATTCTTTTTCTTCTCCTTGTGTTTGACCAAGTGTTAGGTGTTTTCCTCTACTTCAACAAAATATCTCTCAGCTGTTTCTTTCTCACCAAAACGTTGATAACACCATTCCTCGTACCTTTTGGGTCTCTTAACTTGTAACTCAACAAGTGCAAGTAATCCTCTGGTAAGTACCCTCCCATGAAATAGGTCGTCGAAATTCTCGCCAATAAACTTGTTATTCTTTAAAGAGGTCTTGTAGTAAACTTCAAGCGTTAGAAAACCCTCATGCATGGGCATGTCCATCACTAGCTTTTCGTTACAAGAAGGGTAGCTACTACCTTCCATCTTCATGGAGAAAGAGTTGAGTAGAACGGTTTTTACAAAGACAAAAACGTTCTTTTTCACTAATCTCTGGTCAATCCTCAATTCTTCACAGCTTATGACCATAACTTCAAGTGTGTGGTGGTACATTTTGTACATTTCCAAGACCTTAAACCTAAGTTATGCAATACAATACTATGTATAATTATTACTTCTGAAGGTCCAAGGAGAGTGAGAGGCTAAAAGGGTTATTACATAAAGAATTTAAAATGAAGGAATTTGTAGAGAAAGGAGGAAGAAGACGAGAGGTTGTGTTCTTATGGGTTAGTGCATGAAACAGTAACGAAGAGATGAATATGAAAAGAAGTGGTTTATATAGGTATTACAGAAAACAAAGGATGTGAAACCAACAACAGTTATTGTAACTGTAATTGTAAACAAACAAACAATAAGAGCGTGGCAATCTCTAGCCTTCTCTTATCTGCTAACTCTCAACTCCCTCCTCTTTGCTAATTGTCATTTCGTCATTTGCCTTTTTTTTTTTTAATTACTATGTCTTCCTCTCTTTGTCTCTTTCTTATTTTTCTGACTCTTATCTATCCACAATGTCTAGTATGTCATCTTTCTTAGTTCTCTTATTATCTTCTTCCTTAAATATTTGGTTTTTTAACATAAATTTGGAGGCTTAAGCCTTTTTGAGCAACCCAACAAGCTTTCTTAGTTCGGGCTTTTCCAAGGTAGTTACAGTTACAAGGTTGTTATATGGTTTGATTGTTTGAAAGCTATTGTTTTCTTGTTTTTATAACTCATAACTTACCTCATCGGCCTCCCGCCAAGTTTTTTCTCCTGCGAATAATAGATTGGGGACCAGGGACGGAGCTAGACGTAACTTTAAAGGGGGGCCGAAATTTTTAAAGGTATAGATTTTTTTAAAAAGGGGGGGGGCCATTTATATTTATAATTTAAAAAAAAGTAATTATATAAGTAATTTTTTATTTAAAAAAATTTGAAAGGGGGGGCCATGGCCCCCCCTCCGCTATAAATAGCTCCGTCACTGTTGGGGACTACTAGACATCTGGCAACAATTGTCTTA
>JANIHZ010000209.1:23617773-23634396 GCA_027478365.1 Erythroxylum rufum | reverse complement strand
CATTATCTTAAGCTTTAAATTAAAGCTTAAATATTTGCATCAATTAATAAATAATGCAAATAAATCAAATAATAATGCACAAAATATTTAATCTAATTTTGCATGTATAATAATCATGAATTTATACACACAAATTTTTTTAATTAATCACATATAATTTGTGCAAAATTAAACAATTATAATATGCATGTCAAAAAACTTAAATTCTAACACAAGACATACATAATTAAAATTAATATTTTTCATAAAATATTAATATCAAAATGATTTTTATAATTAAAAATCACAACATAAGGGTTAGGACTTGATTAACCCAATTAATTAATATTAACAAAAATTAATAGTAATAAATATATATTTTTATTATTTAAACAAAAAAAATTGTGTCGTCTTTAACCTCCAGCCGAGTCGGGTGTGACCCGGCTAGAACCCGTCGGTTTTGGCGAGCAGAAGATGGCAGGAAGGCCGGCGGTGGGACGATGAGGACCAGGCGACGCGCACGAGACGTAGCAAACCCGACCATGCAACGCTCCATAAATGGCAATGTCCAAAGCCTCCCATACGACCATCATCATCCCTTCTTCCCTACACGGTCTTTTCACCATCGAGCGCTCCATGCAGCACAAAAACACGACTCTAGCGTCTCCAGCCAGTACAAATACGTCGAAAAAATCAACAAACTAAAAAACATATTTTCAACAAAAAGTCAACCATAACAGGGCAAAACAGAGACAAAATTTTCATCGGTTTATAAGGCAAGACAGAGGCATCATGGTCTCTGATACCAAATGAAATATAAACCTAGCAGTAGCATGCATCTTATACAACAACTTTAACATAAAGATACATGCATATTGATCATACATATATATGTAGCAACGGAAACTTAACCAAGATAAATACCTCCAGCCATTGCCTCAAGATCTAGATGTCTCTGTGAAGTTTGAAGTTTCTATCCTCTTCCTTAGCATAACCGATGGTGTAAACAAAATGCTTAGTGAGAATAGGGGCCCAAACCAACATTTTAAACCCACTTCCATACTTACTGCCCATCATAGAGATGGAAGGTCGGATATATAGACGACAACATGTGTGTGTGTAGGGTTAAAGCATTTAAATAGACCATATATAATAATTAGGATAGTTAGGTAAATCTTAAAAAAACTTACATTTATCCTTTCATTGAGTTAGAACTGGCTAATTAGCACAGCAAATCTAGTCCCCTTATGTTAAGTCACGCAGCACTGGAACTTATAAAATAGCAAAATCAATCTTATTTATATCACCATAAAAAATAATTAGATTATTTGTCATAGGACACAAAGTACTTCTTTTAGATGTAGAGATAGACATCAGTATGCTATTAATACAAAGTTAAACGAAAAGCCAATGTAATCGATAATTATAAATAAATAGATCATTCAGTAACTTGTTAATAATTATGGTTTGACCCTTACAACTGATGACTTTGCTTAGTAATTATAAATCATTGTAAACGTGCCTTCCTAACTCATATTCGTAAATGAAATTAAAAATGATAAGTAGGGGTAAACATTTAGTTTTATTATGTTCTTAAGTAGTTCACAAGAGTTTAATCTAATAGTTGGACAATTTTAATTTTTGTATCAATTTTAACCTTTTAAAGAGAGGAAAGCATATTTATTTCAATGTATAAAATTTTAATTTAATTTAAAAAAATTCTATTAATATTTAACATCGTGATTAACAAAATAATAAAAGATATTTACGTTTTTGACACTTAACAAACATAGTTTCTCTAAGTATCAGTTTACATTGATTACTCAATCACATGGATAAATTATTAATAGATATAACATTTGAATTAAATTATCTAACATTTTAAAAATAACTTAAAATTTATCGTGGAATTGGATAACTTCAAAGGAGTGATTCTGCCTTTTACCGGTTTAAAGTGACGAAAACTGGAAATAATAAATAATCGAAGTGAACAGTCACACCTTACAACAGCTAAAGAAAATCACTTACTGTTTAAAAAAAAAAAGGAAAAGAAACAGTGTCGTGGACGGTAATTAAAGTTCAATACTGAATGTTAGGGTAAAAGGTTACTTACTAATTAACTAGATTTACGCAGTAAAATACATCCCCAAACATTTTATATTTAAATTCAATCAAACTCTGCTGTACATTCGATTCCGTCTAGTGTGGGAATTGGGAAATGACCATACGATTGAAAAAACAAACTGCTAGTGTATTTACGCCATCAGCCAAAATGCTCAGGAACTCGCACATACGTTTCACTTTTCTACATACAAAAATGTCTACGATCCAGCTTCCTACGTACAATAAACGTCCCCTGGTTTAGTAAACGTCGCCACTGACGTTTCTTTTTCTTCTCTTCTCCCCTTTTGAGACCAAACTAATTGTCCGCAAATTCCTACCTTCTCAAACAATACAGGTGTTCCCGTTGAATATACATGTACTCATGATAATCAACAAAACTTATATACATGTTGTGTTCCCGGTGAATATACATGTACTCATGATAATCAACAAAACTTATATACATGTACTCATGATAATCAGCAAAACTTATATACATGTGTTCCCGGTGAATATACATGTACTCATGATAATCAACAAAACTTATATACATGTTGTGTTCCCGGCGAATATACATGTACTCACGATAATCAACAAAACTTATATACATGTGTTCCCGGTGAATATACATGTACTCATGATAATCAACAAAACTTATATACATGTATTCATGATAATCAACAAAACTTTCTTGTTATTCTCGGATGATTCTTTTCAATCTCTTTCTTTTACGGAAGGACTTCCTTGGATACAGGATAATTGCCAGGAATAAGGCAAATGCAATGCCTACTACCCCACTAAAAGGTTGGAATGGGCGAGTCCCAGTAAACCAGAGCGGTGAATTAAGCTCATAGCTCAAAAAGCCACCTGTTTGTAAAACAAAACTTGATGACATTATCCCAGTGCGCAATCCGATTGGAATAGCAAGATTGCCTTTGCTTCTTTGCCGTAACCCTGCAAGAGCTAAAGATAATAGCCATAGACCAGGCACTGCCCGAAGAGACCTGCAAACCAATAGGGATATATTTTACAATGTGTCTAGTAGCGACAATCTGAGTTTAACATAGAAAAATACGCATCATGATTACAAAATGGCAGACTCATCTGAAGTAAAATCTTCCAATAGCATTCTGTTGATGCATTAATTGCTAAATGTGTGCATTCATTTGATTAATCATAGGCCAAAAGACATTAGATGATGTTTGCTAATACAACCAGATAAAGACAGATGTGTGACCAGAACAGGATGAAAAGTGACAATTTATATCCCTGGGATGCTCCTAACAGGGACAACGAGAAAGCAAAAGGGAAAGAACTGCATGAAAATTGTAATGTTGTAATCCAATAAAGATGAAGAAGATACCCCTGGAGAAGAGAAAATACAAGCCCTGAAATGATAATTCCTTGATGATAACCAAGATTGGTAGCAATCTCTTCAGGTAACCATGACCTGAAAAGCAACTCCTCGACAAGAGCAACACCAGCTGCAGTAATGATTCCTCGACTAGCCAAGAGTGTTAACCGACCAAACACTTTGAGACTTGTCATGGCACCTAAAGAAGGTGAAAGGAGAATTGAAGGCCACGAGAAACTGACACAGCCTACCACAGCATTTACGGACTGTATCAACAACACAAGTATTGTTCCTCCAATGAATCCCTTAAAGAAGTTGTGGATCTGCAGCCAATGGGTTTAATTGTAAATAATTTCGCTGATTGAATGATGTCATAAAAGTATTCATCGATCTCCAACACATCCCCTTATGATTATGGCAATGAAACAAAATTTGGACCTAAGGCATCCGAGGTACAAGTT
The DNA here is from genome assembly GCA_027478365.1 of Erythroxylum rufum. Lineage (NCBI taxonomy): Eukaryota > Viridiplantae > Streptophyta > Magnoliopsida > Malpighiales > Erythroxylaceae > Erythroxylum > Erythroxylum rufum. Next base: position 23,630,499 of record JANIHZ010000209.1, on the reverse strand, counting down.
ATACTAAAGAATGGATAACACTCTCAACAATCTATTAAAAAAAGGCTTTGTTTATCTGGATGATTAATTCACTGCTGAATTTTCAGGAAAAGAATGGACAGACAAAGAAAAGAGATAAAACGGAAGACAAGCTTAACCCTGTGATCAAGAGCTGTTCATTATATTAGGACTGCAAAAGATTAAAACAATTCGCTTTTCTCTCGAAGGTAGGATAAATTTATACACGGTTCATTTAAGCTTCCATCAGCTGAAGATGAAGCAACTAATTGCCACTGCAATTACAGAATAAAGTGCTATTGAAAATGCAGTATGTTGTTTCACTAAGAAAATTATTCGTAGTGATGGGGATAACAAAATATTTGTTAACATTCTTAAACTAATGTGGCGTCACTTCATTCATTATCCAAGCTCAAGGAATGAAGTCTATGTGCTGTTGACATAAAGTTGTTATAAAAATAGCATCCTTGGCCTGAATAGGTAACTAGTCAGGATACACGCATCTTTTACCATTGACAGCTTTATATAATATTGCCGAGCTAATTAACAGACTCTCAAGCTCTTCCAAACCCAAACAAATCCATACAGCTAAAGATTTTCTATTTCATAGAATGTTAGATTCCTAGTGTACCTTGGGCGGTGATATCAAATCCAGTCCGTATTGTGCAAGCGGATCTTCATAACCACGTATTCTTTTGCCCCATAGCACAACAAGTATCAAAACAGCAGTATAGAGACCAAAAATGCTAATGAGCTCAGCAAATCTGGATGGGCTACCGGTTGTCCAGCTCTGTACAAGTGTTGGAAGCAATGGAACAATGACCGGCGACCATAAAACAAGCATCATTCCAACAAATCCAAGAATCCTTGCAAAAGAATCGTAAAGAATCAAAACTCAATAAAAATTATTTGCAATCTTATTAATAGAATGGAATCATGAAATATTTGTAATCTGTTCTTTCAAGTCCCTCCAACACAAATCGAAATGATTGACCCAAATTGTTCACTAAACCAGATGATTCCATCCGGGATATGGAATACATATGCAACATTCGAAAGGGAAGGAATTCCTCGCTAACATCATCATTAAACAGAAAAAAGATAAATTCTCAATCCAAATGAAAAACTTTTGGCTTACTGGCGTTGAATCTTATTTCTGTAGCAATGGATTGAAAATCAGAGAGTTGAGAACTATCAAAGTCTAAACCCTAATCTTGACAAAATCCAATAAAGTTAATTATTGAAGACAGATCCTTTTGCCTCAGATTTTACATCAAATGATTACTGAACCAAACATTACGTGAAGAATATTGACGAAAGTGACTTGTGGATAGTAAAATTATAGCAAAGACAAAAAATTAGAATAAAGAAAAAGGAAAAAGTAAGGTATCAGAAGTAGCATTCTAAGCAACTTTAAACACCTCTGGTACAAGGGGCGTTCAGCTATTCGCAGAAACGAGATAAGCCTATTAGTAAGACTCATGGCACCTCGCATACCACCCCAAAGCAATGCAACTTTACCAACTAGCCTCAATATGCCACCCCTTTGCGCCAAGTCAGCTAACATCGCAACCAGCCTGTTGTTTTCAACAATATACAGAAACTTCAGGAGAACACAACTATAAGGTAAGCCTGTTTAGATGAGAATTAAGTGCAGTCAGATTTTAACCTCTCTTGATCGAGTTCACCATCTTCTTTGGTAGGAACCACAGGTCCAGCAACAGACATAGCTTTCTCAGCAAGGCTTGTGACTAGATTGTTATTTTGATTCTTTTCAGATATTGGCTCATCTACATTGTCAGCCACCTTCTGAGTATTTGCGTTTTGCTTGAAGGGCCTGGATGAAATGTCCACAATTTCCTTTTCATTGTATTGACCCTTCAGAGTTTGTAAGTGTGACCATAAGGACCAAAGTTGTCAGAAACAGTAAAAAGAGATACATAATCAGCTAGCATTAATAAACCACTGGAGAAAAAGAAAAAAGCATCCTAGTTCTAAAAAAATTAAAACAGACACTGAAAGGAATTTTAAACTTTAAGAACAGCAGAGAGATTTGTCTAATCATGTTCATGTAAATGCTTGAAACAAATTAGGAACATTAGTTTCTAGTCATAGATTTTCACAAAACTAGAATCTTGCAGACCTAGGTTTAAAACCCCATGATAATCATAAACATAGCTTGTTACCTGTTGTTGCATTAGTAAAGCAGATGCTCCCAGGGCTGCCGTAACAGCACCAACCATAACACTGTCACTATTTTTAGTCCTCAACTCAGATTCTTTCCTATCTCTGATTCTTGTAGCATTCAACCTGATTACTGGATCAGTTCTTTTGGTAAGTTTTTGATCAATATCTCTTGCACTATATTTTTCGTCAGTTTCATCCCCAGAATTTTCACAACCAACAGACTTTATGCTATTATCATGCCCTGTAGCTACAACGAAAAATTTTCGCAATGCAGCTAAGCTGGTTCCTATAATAACACCAACTGGTAGGAATCTTCTCAGATAACTTGTGCCCAAAACAGCAGAGGAAATGGCCCTCAATATGTGCTCCCCATTGAGAGTACCAATTTTTTCTGAGGTGCAATTTGAGCTAAAATTTTTACCATCCAAATGCCAAGTGTGATCTTTATCATGTATTATAGCCCATGACACAGCATTTGCTACTTCCTCCAGATCTTTATCAAGATTGGGTTTCATTTCTTTCGTGGTAGCTGTACTTAGCTTACGACCTGCTTCAACCTTCAAAGCATCCAAAATAACACTTTTCACTGTTTGCATCAGCTCTTCCAGTCTATCGTCATCATATTGCAGAGCTTGATCAAAAGTCTCCTCTGTATTATATTCTCCTACAGTTTCAGGTTTTTCAGTATCTAATATCACAAATGGAGGTTCAATTATGTTGTCTGAATCATTCAGTTTTGCAGAAGAATGACCATAAACTTTCTCACCAGCCCGATTATGATTTGTAGCATCTCCCTTAGATCCTTCAAAGCTTCCTGGTTTCTCCAAGAGCTTCCATTGACCTTCTTCTGGGAAATAGTCAAGTAATAAAGCAGTTGTTGTATCTAAATCCAATGGTTTAGTCTTTGTAATCTTAGAAAGTAGATATCGGCCTAAGTATCCATTATGTATATAATCACCATATGGGAATGCATTTACACACAATGGAATCTTGCTTACATGTTGATCATTATAGTCAGCCAAAAAGTTGTTTCCAAGTAATTGGTCATGCTCCTTTCCCCCTCTATTATGGTTATTAGCAGCAATTCCCAATGACCCATCAGTACCATCTGCACTCAACAAACTAGAATCTGCGGCAGGTTCTTCTTCTAGCCAGCCTGTACAAGCTGCCCTACTTGAGTTGCTATTATTCTCATTCTGCTCACGGACAGGGGGATCCTGCAATGCATTAGACTTTATCTGCAAGTCATTTTTACCATCTTGTTTCGCTGTTGCTGGAGGCAAGACACTAGTGTCCCGTTTCTTGAGTGGCAAATCAACTGTTTTATCCTCAACCTTGCTTTCATCTTTGTTATCGGTCTCACCATCTTTTTCTTCTTCCAACTGAGAAATCATATTCTCTATCACACCAAAAACACTGTTGACAGCCACCTGGGTAGAATCATCCACCCCTGCCAGGGCATCCAATGCTTGAGCAACATTGAAAGTTGGGCTGTTAGAATCAGATACATTCTTATTCTGATCAAGAACAGGTTGAGAGGTTCTACTTTCCTTCTGATGATTATCAATGCCTTCCTTTTCCATTGATTGGGATTCAGAAGATGATTTCATTGGTGAGGGGCCATCCTCAGTCATATTGCCTGGTACTATCTTATTCTGATCAGTTGAAGAAACTAGAGTTTTCTCTTCATTTTTCACAGTGTTGTCTTTCTTTATTTCAATTTCAGGTTTCCTACTATCCTGGTCCACTTTCTCGTCAACAATTGCTTCCTCAGTTACATTGGCCTTCCCAGTGCTGCTAGTAAAGTTAAGCTTGCCACTAGTTTCCAATCCCCTATCAGCGCAGTCAGGATATGAAGCAGTTTTCTCTTTAGAGTAATCATCAGTTCCAGAAATGTTACCTAACTCATTTGCAATCTTCCTGGCAGAACCAGAAGCGTCAACTTGCTGACTGCCAGTTGACTGATAAGAAGGACCTGAATCTAGAGGTTGTTGCTTGCTTTCTGAAGGATGAAGCTCTGGTGCCAGTCCATCAGAAGACTTCTCCAACCCGGATTGACTGTCATCAGAACCATTCGGTAACTCATCAGCCCTTTTTGCTATATCTGAAGAATGAGGATCTTTAGATGCACCTTCAACATTTACTTCTCCAACCTCTTCCTGGATCTTTGACTTAAGACCTGATGATGCATTACGAATCTTACCAAATCCCAGAAGTTTCTCAAGTTTTAAGTTTCTTTGTTGAGCTTGCAGAATTCCAGAAACAGCAGTTGTAAGTTTTTCACGAACATCTTCTGGCACAGCATCTTGCAATGCTTTCATAAGTGTCTCTCCTTGACCCACAGCAATCAAGACCTGCAAACATGTAGATACTTTCCTTAAAAGATCTTATCCCCAAAAAAACACCCTCATAACCATGATTAATAAGAGGATTTCTAAGCAGTGACTATTTCATTAAATAGTATTAGAGTGCATATATAGTCCCCATGAAAAATTAATCACCTACAAATATTATAACGAAATCCAGTTTCAAACTCCCTCTAACAAACTCACTCATCCTTTTCTCCCTTCTAGCATAGAAAAGCAGTCATGATCTTGCACTAACCAAATCTTAACCAGGAACATTTAACAGGAATAAAGGAAATAAAAACCAATTATCCCTAAAATCGCACCTGAATGAACTAATACAAGCAATAAGGCCAAAGCCCAGTATACCCCGTTGTGTACAGCACAGCAAACATAAATAAATTCCATTCAGTATGTAATACAAAATATGACATGTGGAAAAAGTCACATTTCTATACTGCAACCAATCCTAGAAGCATTAATAACCACATGCTCTGTTTTTACACTGAATATAGATGACCAAAGATAAATAAGTCAGTTTTTATAACTATATAAAGTCCAGGTCATTCGAAATCAGTATAAATGAATATGGATAATTTGGGTAAAGGGTTCCATGAACCAAGAGAACCGACATTCAATACTTTGTAACATCATAATTGATTAGCATTTGCAATTTTGACATTACCTTCCTCTTTTCTTCTTCTGTCAAACAACCAGGCATACTTATATCTAGCATATTCATAACAACCTGTGTTGTTTGCAACACTTCTCCTCTTTCAGAATCCATAGGGTCAGCACCCTCATCTTTGGTCAATTCATCATCAATCTCTTCCATTTCTCTTCTGATTTCCACATTTCCCTGTACATCTTGTTTGGACCTTGAGTGGAGCCTATCGGCAGTGTCACTATTACTAGACATCTCCTTTGTAGGATACATGGCATAACCATTGCCATTGGCACCTGTTGGGGTAAGATCCAAGAGCTTGTTAGCACCACCTTGATTGGATGATCTGCCTTCTACAAGAGCCCAGCCTTTTGAGGGGTTGATGGTAACATCTACATCATTGAGAAGAGGATGACGACCTTTCAAAAGCCCAAGTTCAACAGCTGTGAGCCACTGCATTTAACAGGCATGAATGGTTGGATTATGCCAACTTCTTCACCAAAAGAAAAAAGTTGACCATAAACGCAACAAAAATCACGATGGTAGAAATGAAGTTTCAGATTGGAACATAGAAGAACTATGGAATAATATGGAAATGATGGAGAATTAAGAGATTAATAATGATGACTTTATAAAGTGACAGTTATAGGTAAAGAAAGAGAACTTGTAAGCTATTGATGCATGCTGAACACTTGCAGGCATTTATCAAAAAGTCACTGGAAAGAAAAGAAGCACCTACATGAAGTTGATAAATCAGAAATGGATTGACCAAACAAAAGGTTCTGCTCACCTCAATTGTAAAATTTTGGCACCAAGATTCAGCAACTCTATCACTGGCATTAACACTAGATTGTGCACAAGAAAACAGGAGACTTGTAAATGGATTTTCTGCAATCTGACTGCGTGGAATCGAAAATGGAGGCACAGTCCCATCATCATTCTGATATTTTTCAGAACAAATGGTTAGTTATTTAACTACAAACATTCAAGCAGATTCATAATGCAAAACCTTCAAAGAATTTAGAATCAAAAGAATAAAGCATACACCTGAATAAAGAGAACAGGAATCTTAACATTCCCAATCACACCCCTAGTGCTGAATGCTGAATAGAAGTCTTCTATTTCCTCAAAACCATATGATACCATTGATATAGCTTTCTCAAAATCACGAACAGATTTGGCAGATATCGCTTTTTCTACATCAAAGCCTTTTGCTTTTCCTTGAAATAATTCCTAAAAAGTACATCCAGTATAAGTCTACTCTCATAAACAAATAATTGCCTGCTAGAAGGATGGGACTAAATTGAGGGATAACCATGATGAAATATTGAAATCTACCCAAGTGCTGAAACGACTATTCTAGCTATCAGAGACATAAAGCATAGATATGGAAGAAGATAGACAGTTCTGATGTTTCAGCAACCTTGTTAGATTGCAGGATATCAGTCAGACCATCGGTCAGCATCTGATCCAAAGCAACGTGATAAGGAGAGTATCTTGTTATCTCTTCTAAGTCAAAAGGATTATTGATACATGTAGCAGCAGTGAGAGGTGTTCTATCTCCAACCTCTGCTAGATACTTGGTTAACATGTTTGCACCATATCCCCAGCCAATACCCATCAGCGTAGTCCATGGCCTAGTCTCACTAATGAATTGTAAAGCTGTGCAGACATCGTCGCTGTCAGCAGCTGTAAATAACCTACATCAATGAAGTAGTTAGGAAGCCCCTACTATCAACTTCTACTGCTAACAGAACTGCAAATGAAACCTATAATTTACTCTTCAAACAACACCGCAAATCCATAGTTTTCTCACTCAAATCTCTTATATTGACAGGATACTACTAAAACGTGTTTGGCAATGCAGTTATATTGCATTAATAATGCAGTTATGCATTAAACATTCTCAAGGTTTCAATCTACAGATTACAAAAAGCAAACAGAGAAATCACAAAGATATCCTAACACATGTATTCTCTTCTGCACCTTAATTAGCTTTCCTCTAAGTATGTTCACATAATTTCCAGTGAAAACACCAGGTTCTAAATCAAATGGCAAGACAAGCTCTGAGATGAAACCAAGAAATTACCAAACTACTGACTGCCCCAATAAGCAACAAAGCAGTTAAATCATCTAAATCGAACGAATAAGATGCACTCACCGAGCACTTGTAAGCGGAGAACCGGCACATCCTCTAGGATTCATTACGACTGGAAAATACCCGCGCTTGAGCGCTTCCCACACAAACGATCTAACACTCTCATCCATACTTCCTCTGGTTGTTCCAGGAACCAACAGCAAAGTAGTATCCAATCCGCGTTCCTCTTTCAACTCCAAATTCGCCGGCCAATCAATCGAAATGACACCACCATCCTGTGTACTAACACACACTCTCTGATACTTTAATTTCTCCGCCAATCCGCCATTTCCACTCTCTTCACTCTTCACCTGAATCCCCCCACTGTTTAGCCTCACAAAGTGCCTCTCCTCTTCAACCAACTTCTCGTTCACGTCCTCCAAAAACTCGCTCCCTTCGAAGGATATAGAAGGACATCGCAGCAACACGAAACGGTTAAACGGAGTGGGACTGGTGACCAGAATCCACTCGCCGACGTCGAACAATCTCCCGGACCGGTTACCGTACTTGGACTGAGAGAGATACAGAGATAAGCCGGAGGCGAGCCCTAGGGCGGGAGCGAGAAAGTCGAGAGCCGCTGTGGAGGAGAATTGCGAGAGAAAGTTCTGGAAGGGGTCAAGCAAGTTACAGCGAAGCGCGAGGTTTCTCGTGGAAGGTTTGACGCGACGCCGTTTGTAGTGGCGATGAAAGTGGTGAGTTTGGACGGGGTATTTTCGAAAGAAGAGGAGTTCAGTGGTTTGCGGCAGTTTAAGGTGGAGACGCTGGGCGTTCATTTGAAGGTTCTTTTAGGAGAGATTGTTGTAGCGTAACGGATTTGATGAGTGTGAGAGAGAAAAAGGAGGATAAAACAAGGACTTAGAAAGGGAAAGAATAGCAAAGTTTTGAAAAGAAACGGAAGGTGACAGCTTGTGGTGGTGCCACGGTGGTCCGGCCGTTCGCGGTGGTGGGGCCTTGCTGGTTCTGCGTCTTGTATTGCGGTTTACCCGCCAAGATTCCACGTGCGGCTTCAGTTTGTCGTTGGTGGGGCCGAAAAGCTGTAGCATGGGATTTTTTTTTTTTTAGGAAGACGAGCAGTACAATTATACAATAAATCTAGGAAAACAAATTTCCAACAAATCCTCTAAGAGGATATGGTGGCATCCAATGAGTGGGGTAGTAAAATAAGTAACACCTACAGCAAAATGATTGGTATAGTTAGCTAGCCAATTAGCACATTTGTTGCTCTCTCGATAAACATGTTAATGAACAACAGTCTAGTTCCTGGTGAACAGCTCGTGAAGTCTTCGGACAAGAGGATTCAGCGTCCTGGATTGCTAGTCAACAGAGGAGAGGAGATCGGACACTGCCTTGGAATCGACTTCAAGTTCAATCTGACGATGTCCCAGAGTCCAACCTAGTGTCAGTCCAGTATACACGTCCCAGAGCTCTGCGGCCTTGGACGAGCACCAGCCAATATTATGCGAGAAGCCACCCCGCCAACGTCCGTCACTATCTCATAAAATGCCCCCTACTGTGGCGGTCGACGAGGATCGATTGGAGGTGCCATCAGTGTTGAGCTTGATCCACCCCATTGGAGGTTTGCACCAGCCGATATGACTCTCGCGCCAAGGTGGGGTCTAGTAAGAATCACCCGACTGTGCCATCTGATGGACTGGCAGAGAAAACCTGCATAAGATAAAACAAAAGACCAGGGTGAGGAAGGCCAAGTAAAATGCTCCTTGAAGAGAGTCTAATTCTTCCATTTCCAAAGGAACTAGCCCGTAAGTCTGAAGAGAGTTGCCCAATCGTGCCCGAGAACTTGATGGTGGTGTTGTAGGTTATGGAGGAGCCATTCCCAAAGAGGTTTATAGAAAAAATATGCGGGAACAGGGAAAGCATTCCACACTTGGCGAGCTTTAGGGCAGTTGCGAACTACGTGCATCGAGGATTCCTCTCGTTGACAATGATAACAAGCGCCATCCGTGGTGCAATGCATTAGGACCCGATGCTGATTCGTGAGAAGCTTGTCGTGGCCCAGAAGCCAGAGGAAGGAGCGAATTCGTGAAGGGCTGGACCACTTCCAAATGACCTGCCAAATACCATAGGCCGCAAGTTCTTCATGGCCCATGCTCATGGTATATGTGGAAGCGACCGTGAATTGACCAGAGTCTGAGTTGCCCCAAATCAACTTATCCGGCCCTAAAGAAGGTGTAGGAGGAAGCGTGCCTGCAATTGATCTGCAAATAACCGTTGGGAGATAGGATTGAAAGGAATCCCAATGCCAATTACCGTCCACAATAACAAAATGTCGGACAGTGACGTTTCGAAGGGAGTCGGGAAGCGGCCTGACGGCATGGGAGATAAGGGGTCTAGTACCCGAAATCCATGGGTCTAACCAAAACCGAGTTCTAACGCCATCGCCTATCATCCACTGTAAACCCTACTGAACTAGGTGCCAAGTAGACTTAATGCCTCTCCAGACCATAGAGCCGCCAATAGCATCTAAGGAGGTGGGGATGTGCGTAGCATCCACGTTGTACTTAACGGATAGAACGGTAACCCATAAAGAGTCAGGTTTAGTGAGCATCGTCCAACCTAATTTAGCGAGGAAGGCATCATTCGTTTCACGAATTTTCCTAATGCCAAGGCCCCCTAGCTCTGGAGGTTTGCAGATTTCCTCCCAATTGACCAGATGGCCTCTTCGTTGGCTATTGGATGAGCCCTAAGTAAACTGGCGCATTAATTTTTCCAGCTCATTACAAAGTTTGCGGGGCAAAAGGACCGTCTGCATGGTATAAGTAGGGAGAGCAGCTATAATAGATTTGGCCAGAGTAACACGGCCGACCAATGACATAAGATTGGCCATCGAGCCAGAAAGGCGGTGGTGAACCTTATTAAGAATGTGTTGATAGGTACCACAACGAACCCGTTCGTGCAGAAGAGGTGCGCCGAGATACCGTCCAAGATCGGTAGTTTGCTTGAACCCTAGAGCTCCAGCTAAGCTGTGAGTCCTGGAAGGAGGAACATTCACGGAGAAGAAGCATCGAGATTTATCCTGACTGATGCGTCGTCCCGACGCAGAATAGAAATTCTGTAAGACAGTCCTGATGGTGGTCACTTGTTCCATCGAGGCTTCGGAAAAAAAGAATTAGAGCATCAACAAGAAGAGGTGGGACAAAGGGGAGCCCTATCGACTTAGACAAATTGGCTTCCATCTGCCTTGTGACACCTCATGTGAAATGGATTGACCAAGGCTTTCCATCCAGAGGATGAAAAGGTAAGGGGAGATAGGATCACCTTGACGAAGGCCTCGGGAGGTGCTAAATGTGTCACCAAGCTCACCGTTCCAATTAACTTGGAGGGAGACACTAGTCACACATTTCATGATAAGAGAAATCAGCGAATCCGGAAGGCCAACATCAATAAGGGTGTCCTGAAGGAATGCCCATGATAAGCGACTAAAACTGAACAAAAACAGAAGCCACGGAGTTCATGTTGGAGGTGAATTGGGAAATTGAGTGAAACCATTCCCTTGGAAAAATTACTAGACAAGTACAAGTAGCGCCACTGTTTTTGGATCATAGACCATATATGTGTGGTTTGGTTCTTTCTAGTGTTCCTTCTTTCTTTAGCCATTCAAAACTGAGCTTGCTCACATGCGATTTGGTTATTTCCAGTATTCCTTCTTTCTTTAGCCATTCCAACTTGAGCTTGCTGTTTGTGAGCGTTGAACTTTATAGCTGCCTAATGTTATCATCTTCTATCAATCAAATGCTAAGATCTATTATTACCAACCAAAAAAAAATTGTATGAAATATTTTTCTCATTCAAACTTGCAAATTAATTAAGATTTCCTATCACTTAACCTAAACCAAAATTCTTGTGTGTATCTATATCATTGAATGGTAATAAGCAAAACCTCGACTTCTTTTTTAAAATGTAGAAGATTATTTAAACAGAACAGAACTCGAATCAGGCATATGCCCAAAGCCTGGATAATAAAAATAATCTTACCAAGGTTTGTGAGGCTTAGACTTAACATGCACAATCCTCAGCCATGGAATTGGAAACCAAAATCTGGGTTCTTGAAGTTTTGATCCAGTCAATCTCAAGAGATCTCTACTCTATTCTTTAGTTTCTACATCTTCTGTTTCCCCTGTAGATTATGTTCGGTGTGGTCAAACAAAAAATGGATCTTGTTGAACACGCAGTGCGTACAAATCCTGCAAGTGATTGGATTTTGGTTTGGAAATCAAGCTTGTTACAAAATATCATATTGCATTACTGTCCGAAACGATCCTTTTAGGTTCATTGATTTTGGCAAAACCTCACATTAGTTCATCCCATTCTTCATTAATTCTTCAAACATGTAACAAATATATTTTTTGAAATAAAGACAACTGGGAATCTCAATTAACCAACAGCACTTCCTCTAACTCTGCTTAAATTTTGTCTTTTGCTTTCTGTTGAGTATTGTCTCAAAGTCAAAAATGGTAGCTTCTCAAAGTTAGAAATGGTAGCTTGCTTTCGGTGATTGTTGAGTCAGAAATGGTGGCTTGTTTTTCGGTAGATTTCGGTACAGCTGGCCTTCACCTTCACCCACTGACTTCTCTATAAAAGAGAAGCAACAACAACGGAAGAGAGGGTGTTAGAGAGAGCAGAGAAATTTCCAGAAGTGAGAGAGAGCAGAAAAAAATTTCTAGAGGAAGGAGAGAGCAAAAATTTCTAGAGGGAGAGAGAGAGAAAAAAATTTGTAATATTTTTTTCTCTTCCTAATAGGAGCGTGTGAACTTAGGTTAATTTGGGTCTTTTAGAAAATTGAGTGATAAACACTATTGTATGCTCTCATTAATTACAGTGAAATACTCAGTCGTCTCCAGACTGAACGTAGGCATTGCTAAATCAGTATAAAAATCTTGGTGTTCTTGTTGCATTTTATTTTTACTCCAAATTTATTAACATTTCTACACAACAAGTGGTATCAGAGCTCCAGTTTTTTCTTCGATTGGGGTATTATAGGAGTGAAAATCTGTCAGAGCTACAGTGTCCGTGAATAGTGTCGATGCTACAGTGTTGGTGAATAGTATCGGTGCTACAGTTCCGGTGAACAATGTTAGTACTACAATCCCCATGAACAATGTTAGTGCTACAGTCCCCATCAACAATGCTGGTGCTACAGCCTCCGTCAACAGTGCTGGTGAAACTTGATGAGGTTTCTGCGGCATTGGTGAATCACGAGTGTCGTAAGAAGGAACTAAAGACTCACAATTCACAAACTGAGGCACTCACTGCAAAGGGACGAACAGAGGAAAGAAAACATGGGAAGCGGGGAAAATCTCATTCAAAGTCACGAGGGAAGTTTCCTGCTAAAGATGAATGTGCCTTTTGTCGCCAAAAGGGTCATTGGAAGAAAGACT
>JANIHZ010000209.1:23400704-23411176 GCA_027478365.1 Erythroxylum rufum | reverse complement strand
CCCACATTAGACATATAATAATTGAAAGAACCATCTAGGTTACTCACCTGTACTTTCGAGCTAATACCTGGAAGTCTCAGTGACATCGGTGGATTTACGCTCCAAAAGTGCCTCTATAACAGTTATAGTATGTAAACATTATCACTTGTCCACTCAGAAATCTTTAAGAATGCACATGTAACAATTTAAAATGTGTACAATGCATGTTCATGATATTCCCAGCCTTAAACCAAACTTTTCCATCATAAAAATTCGTCTAAAAATTTGAAATCTAACGGTACTCAATTCGGACCTCTATAGGTCCAAAAATAAATAAAACAGTAACCAAAGAACCCTTACCCGGACCCACGTCAATTTTTCATCCAAAAATTCCCAATTTCTCATAAAATGAAATTAAATATTCCACGAATCCGATGCCTCAAGAATCAGGTCAATCGGATGTCGGACGGAAAAGTTATAAGCAAAAGAAGGAAAAATATATGTTCCTAGTCGATTTGCCTGAGAATCCTAGTCGACTTACGCTATTGTGCATGTCCTAGTCGACTTGTCTGAGGATTCTCGTCGACGTACTCTACTACAATGACAGATCTGAAAAACTTCCTCCGACATACCAACTTCCATAGGGCATAACTCCTTACTCAAAACTCCAAATTGGACAAAATTGGTATCTATTTCATAGAAAAAAGATAGTTCTACAAGTTTTGTGAAGGACACAAAAACTAAATTCACCCCTAAGGGTGTCAAAAATACACTCAAAGTTACTACCTTCACCATATCTCCCAAAACAGTGTAGCATTTTGCAAAATCCATAACTTCCCATTCCCTTTGCTAAAAATTACAAGCTTTATGCCAATAGAAAGATCAGAATATGCCTACAACTTTCATGAATAACATAGAACCAAATTCAATTTATAAATGGGTCAAAAAAATTCAATTACTGATGTTGCCCCTACATTTGACCTAAACAGTACCACAATTTTCTAAAAAACATAACTCCTTACAAAAATGTTGAAAAATTCTCTACCTTATATCACTGGAAAGATCAGACAATATACTTCAATTTTCATGAAGGGCTTAAAATCCAATTCTATTTCTAATTAGGTCAGTTTCTTCCATGAAGGTGGCTGTCTTGCTAACTAATAGATTACCTAATTTAAGTCCAGTCTTTGAAAATTCATAACTCCCAATTCTGACATCCAAAATTAGCATGCTATAATTCATTTTTAAGATAATTTCTTCCTATGCAACTTTACAGAAGATCACTTGAACCAATTCGAATCAAAAAAATCTCTAATTTAGCTTCCAAGCACAATACTCACAAAACCTACAGTTAGGGCTAAGTTCCAACACAATGCACATAAACAGCCAACATTCAACAGGTCATAACTCCCAACATACATATCGAAAAATTGCATACTTAGTGGCAATAAAAATATGACAGAACCCTCTTCAACTTTCATCAAGGACAACTCCACCCATTCACCCTAATTCCATCTAGAAAAATGCATCAAAGTTTCAGGTCATCAATCTCGGATACTGTTCACACAGCTCATATCATGCACTTTCAAATCAAAATTACACACTCTTCTAAGCAAAATTGGGCAGAAATTCCTTCATATAAAATGTAGAAAAATGTCTCAATTTTCATTTAAGACAAACCTCACCTCAATTGCTTAAGTACACAACTAGTTATAGTAAAAACATTGAACCATGTACAAGGTAAAATTTCCAGCTTTGATTCTCAATTCAATTCCTATCATTCAAATCCCAATTCTACTTCAATAAGCATACCAATTGGACAAGAAAACAGTCAATATATCATCAATACTTTCACTTGGGTAAACAGCCATAAATTGGCAGCACCTAACTCAACTTAACTCCTTTAATTTCCATTCAATTTCCATTAATCTAGCCTTACAAAAATCAATCCAAAACTAAGTCAAAACCAATCTAATTCACTCATCATCACCAACAATGAATTTGCACCCAAACAATCAATCCATGCTTTATGAAATTAATGCACAATAAATCATAATTCATGCACAATAACTCCCAATTAATGCATCTAACTACCAATTCATGCATTAAATGAAAAATCAAAGCTTAAAACAAAATCTTACTTAACTAAGCTTTCAACACTTCAATCCTTCCAACTAATCACAACTTCCTAACTCTCACATAACACCCACGACATCATCATCCCAAGGGAGCAAGGTTATGCTAAGCCTTTTAGGTGAGTTAATAGAAGAGAGAGCAAAGTGGAAGGAGGAGGAGATAAGCAATTGTAGCTAGAATACTTGAAGAAAATTTAATGGAGAAGAAGAAAGTATGAAGCTTCGGATGAAGGACCAAAAGCAAGTGAAAAATTCATCTTTTCCTTCTTTCCATTTAAAGTTGCCGAAATGAATGAGATGGGAACAAAACAAAAAGCATTAAATGGTTAGGACACTTGTCATGTTTAAGAAAAACACAAATAAGAAAAAGACAAAAACCTTTACTATGATTAAACCCTAATTAAATGAATCTTTGACCCATTCAATTCCAATGGATCCAATTTCAATCCCAAAATCATGTACCTAATATTTTAGTGCCATTAGACAGAAATTTTCGATACCGAAAACCAACCGGTTTGCCAATTGGCGATTTTTTCGGTCCGAAAATTTTCTTCAGAAAATTCCAGAAAAGTTCTCTTAAAATATAAAACACACAAGGAATCACTCAAATTAATTTTTTTTAAACACAAATACCACATTGTTCACAACCAAATGACATTTAGGCACAAATACCGGAAAATGTCATGCATGCATATACAGTTATTTTTCATGTGCACATTTCACTATTTACATGTAGACATATGCATGAATTTTTTCACAACAAATCCTAAACCCTCTTAGCCCTTTACCAAATTACCATTCTACCCTTCCCGTAGGGAGTGGGATGTTACAGTTCATGTGGGTTGTGATGTGAAAGCTTGAATTTGAGCTAGGAAATATAGTTTTTGCATTCATCATAGTTGATGTACACAATTGTGAGTGAATGTTCGTTTTTACAGTTGATGGTATATTGAGTGTTTTTCTTGTTTCATTAGCTTTGATGACTTTAATGCTACTTTACTCAAATACATCTCACCTTACTCTTGCCCACAATACAACCCTAAAATGTCCTTTGATTTATGATTATACATGTGAACCTTAGTGGTGGAGAAATGAAATGATTTGCAATGTTGTGGAATGTCTTGATTATGAATGATATTTGAGTACACCCATGAATACAACTTATTTAAACACATTTTCCATGTCTACCTCTAGATTGCTCAGTTTTTAGTGGTGATTAATGTTCATTGGTTATAAGTAGAAGCGTTGAATGTTGATTTTTTGCTATGGTTTTTAAAAGTCAGTAATCTTTGCTTATGACTATATATTCCAGAGAAATACGGGCAATGAGTAAATGTTTTAGGTCTATGATCTTAATTTTGATGTTTTGCTTGAAGACGGTCAAAAGCTAAGTATTGGAGAAATTGATATATGCTTAATTGGTTGTATATTTATTCAATAACATTTAGTAATTAATGATATGAAAATGCTTAAGATACTCACTTTAGTGCATATATGGTTTTAGGTACAATTCGGAAGCAGAAGAGCTAAAGTGAGAAGAAAGCATTATAATTGAGCAATTTTTTGAAGATTCACACTCATGTGTCTTCATGGAGCAAGAAGAAGAAGATTAAAAGTAAGAGATGACAAGAAAACATCAAGATGAAGAGCATTTGGTGGCTTACAACAATCTAGAAAAATGTCACAGTCGTGAGCAGTCTCACGGTTGTGCAAGGGACTGTATGGGTGTGAGACCACTCTCACGGTTACGCAAGGAACTGTATGGGTGTGAGACCACTTAAATAAATAATCCTATTCAACATTATATAACCAAGCACATATAAATTAAATACCATTTTATAGGAGACCATATGTAAAATGGAGATATTGAATTGTAGTTCATAAATGCACAACACCAATTAGGTGATATCTTTACTAAACCTATGACTGAAAATAGATGTTGCTTAATTAGAAGAGAATTAGGGATGATTGATGGAAATTTGCTTAGATAAATTCTTCCCACGATGATTTTTAAGTCAATTTGTCTCTCCGAATTTTTTAAAGTTACTAGATGTTACTAGTTTACCAATATCATAGGCTAGTCAATCAACTCTCTCCATAATATTCTCAAGAGTTTGTTCTCAAGTTGAAAAAATAATTGGTTGCCCAAACTTATCTAACTGGTCGACCAATATTGCTAACCTTTTAATTAATTTGCCTTTTATAGCCTCCATATATTTTGTGTGCTTAGTCAACCTATAATTTGTATTTGTTGATCATTTACATATAGTGGTCGATTAAAAATATTTAGTGGTCAAACAGAGACAATTATCTGTAACTAAAACCATACACTATTTGACCAAGAAGTCTTAATGGTCAACCAACATATTGAGTTATTAAAAGAACCAAACGCTCCCTTCTTCTTCTTCTTCTTCTTCTTCTCACCTTTTCCATCTCTAGTCTCTCTAGTCCTATCTCTCTCCACTCACTTATCTCTCACCACCTTAACCCTTTATTAGCAGCCAGCTTCAGAACCCATATCCGATGGACTCCCCCACCTATCCATCACACCTCTATAATCACGACATTCTAGCATCTCCAATGAAGATCTTCATCCCTCCATATTGTTTTTTCTCCTCTGCCATCTCCCACAGCCGCAGCAAGTTGCACCACCACTAAAGCACCAACCATTTGAGCCCTTCTTTCGCCCATGTTCTCCATTTTTAATAGTAAACTCCTCCATTCACCAATTTAGTTTTTTTTCTTTGTCAACCTATAACTATAACAATATTATTTTATCTATCTTACAAGGAATACCTTCTGTAGCATTTATCCTCTAACACTTATCTTTATCCTAAGTCCTTCTTTGAAATATATAGCACAAATTAGAGGAAACCTTAATCCTACACC
The DNA here is from genome assembly GCA_027478365.1 of Erythroxylum rufum. NCBI lineage: Eukaryota > Viridiplantae > Streptophyta > Magnoliopsida > Malpighiales > Erythroxylaceae > Erythroxylum > Erythroxylum rufum. The sequence goes on along the minus strand of JANIHZ010000209.1, from coordinate 23,406,173 downwards.
TAGAAACCATGCACAAGGTAGAGTTATCCATATATCCCTTAGTATTCCTAGGATTGGAGAACAATCCTTAACCCCTCCTTTTCACCCACACCTCCTTATGTGAATGAAGATCTTCTCAGATCTTCTCAATTCCAAGATTATGCCTTCTATGAATTACATAAGAACCATATCATTATGCCTTCCTTGAATCACACGAGAATTGTGTCATTTCTTCTACCAGCCTAGTTCAATTTTATACTTATAATCTTATGCACTATTTTATTGATCAAGGTTGGGAATCCCTCCTCATTATGACCTATAGGATTAGTCCTACTAATTTTCATCTGTTTTACACCAATTGGTGTCCTAATGTCATTTGTGATGACACTCACATCTTCTCTCAAGTATATGGCATTGATTTCCATTTACTTCTAACCTTATAAACGAGATCTTAGGTATGCCTATATTTAAACTACCCTCATACTATATATGTCATACCAAATACTCCATATGCTCTTATCGTGTGTCTAACAGAGTTAATTTTTTTTAATTAGATCTCAATGATGAGTTCCATAGAAAACACAATGAAGTACTTTGCCTCAATATTATCCCTCATTTCCACTTCTTAGTTATTAAATATAATTTTGTCTCCACTAGTGGTCATTTTACCTTCCTAGGTAATGATGATCTTTGGTTTCTTTCTAGTTTTATGTTAGAATAACTTATTCACCGTAGTCATTTTCTTTTACTCAATACCATCAAACTAAAAAGAAGCGATAAAATCTCATATGCTCTCGTCTTTAGCCTTATCTTTTATCCCTTCCAAATTCTTCTAGTTGGTGTTGAGATTGACTTTAATTTCGTTTTTGATTATGCTACTCTTCACTATATGGAATATTAATTAGTTAACAGATAAATGGCTAGACCACATTAGTGTCAACACCTTCAACCTCAGCATTCATCTTTAGTTCATGAGGACCAGCCATATGATGGTCCTGATGACCCCCTTTTGAGCCACACTATCAAGTTGCTAGCAGATGATGAGGACATTACCTCTCAACCACAACATCACCCCTCACTATATGCTTTTCTTGCTTCCATTAAGCATTATTGTAATGAGAGCTTGACTCTTTTGAAGACATCACAATGCTTCATCTTGATGACCTGCACAAATTGATCGAGTCTTATTTCCTACATCTAACTATTTGACTCTTTTTGATGTTCCTAAAAAGGGGGGGAAAATTTTGAGATATTAAAGAAATACTATAATTTAGGGGGAGTAAAATGTAGTTTTATATCTCTTTGACAGTGTGTAACTCCTTAATTATTTCTCTATTGAATTGTGTTTAAGATATGACTTTATGTTTTGTTTTTCTTTCTTTTATGCATGAATTAAAGGGGAGTTAATTATTATCTTGATATGGTTGAAATTTGTCTTAAAAAATTCTCTCAATATTTTTAATATCCCAAATATTTTATTACTATTAAAAAGGGGAGATTGTTAAACCAAGTGAGGTTCTAATCAGGTTTTGAAGATAACAACACATAGGGAATACTAACGAGTTCTGTTAATATTATTAATGAGAAAGAATAAGAGAACATGACGATGTTTTCCAATCTTTAGTGTAAGGATCAAGTCAAGCAATAAATCAAGACACATAGAGATTATTTTATGAATTACCTATTATAAGCTCATCTTGATCAGCTTTGATAATCTAAGAGACTCACCATGCAAACATGTCATTTTTTATTGCATAAGTCTTTACATTTTTCAAGAGGCATTGAAGTTTTTTATTTTAAATACCTCATAATCTTTGGGAAATATTTTAAGGAGTTTTTTAATCATAAATAGATTAAAAATTATTTTCTTTCTTTTAATGTTGTTAAAATCATGTTTATAGGGTGATTGATCGACCTATACAGGTTAGTAGTCAACCAAAGTTGTTAAATTTGATGTATCGAGATTTTGTAGCAACATCAATTGATGTGTTGGTTAACCAATGTGCCATATTGGTCAACCAATGTTCTAACTACTAGTGAACCCGGAGCTTTAATGTATACTGGTCGACTAGTATGCTGCATTGGTTAATCAGTGCATCAAATATAGTCATTACAACGACTAGTTATTGGCTCTAATGGCTATTTTAGGTCTCGAGACACCATAAAGTGTTGTTTTCTCACTTTTTTAGTATAAAAAAGCTTTTGAGTGTTTTGTACAGACATTTCCAAGTATTTTTTATTCATTTGAGCATTCATTGTCTAATTTTGAGTAAGTGAGCCTTTTATGATTATCACAACATCAAAGTGAGCAATTTTTGATTTGTAAGTTAGATTTTGGGTTTGAAATCATTGTATTAGAGTTATAAAAAGTGGTTTGGGATTCCTCTTTACCTTGAAGAAAGATTGAAAAGGAGGTTCTTCTTTTCTTTAGCTTTCTTTTCTTTTTTTATAATTCATCTTGAAAAGAAAAAGAGAATGGAATCAAACCCTTACTGGAGTGGAAATCCAAGACAACTCTTAGGAGTGGATGTAGGCAAAGATTATTTATCGAACCACTATAAATTTGTTTGCATTTCTCTTCCCTTACTCTTTGTTTTATAATTTAATTTATTTGTCTTTATTTTTGCTATAGTGATGATTTGTGATACTTTTCTTAAAATTATTAAACATAAGTCAAAATCTTGATTTCACTTAATTCACACCCCCAAGGTGCCATGAAGGAATAACAGTTCTTAATTATGAAAAATGTCACATGGTTGATCTAGGCATTATATTAGGTTGTACTATGTCTTCTAGGGGAATAGAAGTAGCTAAATGAAAGATAGATGTGATGAAATCCTTACTTTACCTATAAGTGTATGAGAAGTTCACTCTTTTCTTAGTCATAAGGGATTCCATCAATGCTTTATCAAAGAATTTTCCAAGATTACTCAACTCCTATAAAAAATTTTGTAAAAATAAGTGGCATTTAAGTTTAATGATGCATGTAAAGCAATGTTTAACAAAATAAAAGACTCGCTAACTTTCACACTCAAAATTCAGCTACCAAATTGGAATCTTCCTTTCGAGATTATATGTTATGCGAATTACTACATTGTTAGTGATGCTCTTAGGCAAAAAGTTAGAAATGTTTCTCTTGTTATATATTATGCTTCAAGAACATCTAATGGTGTTCAAAGCAACTACATCATTACATAGAAAGAACTTTTAGCAATTATTATATTTGCTTACCATTAAAGTAATTGTTTATTCTGATCATATAGATCTTAAAAACCTACTCTCTGCGAAGAGAGCAAAGCCAAGACTCATTCGATGGTTACTCTTATTACAAGAGCTTAATTTGACAATATGTGATAAGAAAAGTGTAAAAAGTTTAATAGTCGAACATCTTAATGAATTGGTCACATGTAAAACACTATCATCATTGAATAACAATTTTCTAGACGAACATATCTTTTTCATTAGGAAACTATACCCTGTTATGATTATGTATTCAAGCATTTGGTTACTAAAACATTACCAGGTGATATATCGAGAGCTAAAAAGGAGAGAAAAACAAATGCTAAATACTATGTTTAGGATGATCCTTACTTGTAAAGATTTTGTTCTGACTAAATCATTGATGGTGTCTATCTCAATATGAAATTCTCTCAATTTTAAATTTTTGTCATTATTTGGGAGACACTTTGGTCCTAAAAGAATAGCTTGCAAGGTGTTAGAGTGTAGATTATTTTGGCCTACTTTGTTTCGAGTTTCACACATATTTTGTAAAGCTTGTAAACATGTCAAAAAAATTAAAGCCTAGGATGTAAATATCAATTGCCATTTAACCCCATTCTAGTTTATGAAATATTTAATATAAAGAATATTATTTATATAGTCCCCCTTCTTATAGTAATATTTATATACTTCTTGCTATGGATTATATTTCAAAGTAAGTGGAACTGGAATCAAAACTACATGAACTAATGATTCTAAAGTAGTTATAGATTTCCTTAAGACTAAAATTTTAATGCTATTTAGAACACCTAGAGCTATAATCAGTGATCATGAAATACATTTCTACAACAAAGTGGTGGAGGCTTTAATAAAGTGATATAATGCCACTTATTGCATTTCTCCTATGTACCATCTACAAACTAGTGGACAAGCTGAGGTGTATAACAAAGAGATCAAATCCATACTTGAAAAGACTAATAGCTCGAATAAAAAAAGATTGGACCTAGCGTCTTACTGATATATTGTGGAGCTATTGCACAACTTACATAACTCTCATCGGTATATATCCTTACCATTTAGTTTTCAACCAACTGTGTTAACTTCTGTTTGAATTGGAACGTAGGCTTGGGCTGTCAAGCAATACGATATAAGACTAGATAAGGCTAGTGAGCAATGAAAATATAATTACAAGAGTTGGATGAAGTTCATAATGATGCCTATGAGAGTTCTAAAATTTACAAGGAAAATACAAGAGCTTTTTATAATCAAAAAATTTTTAAAAACACTTTCAGTTAGTCATAATTTTCTACTTTATCATTCTTGTTTGAAATTGTTTCCTAGTAAATTATGCTCTACATGGGTGAGACCTTTCATTATTACTAATATATTTCCTTAAATTGTAATTGGAATGCATAGTCCAAACACCAGTAAATCTTTTAAGGTTAATGGACATTATCTCAAAGCCTTTTATAAAGCTTTTCAGGTGTATAATATTGAAGATATCATTTTAAAATGCGCAAACTATAAGACATGAAGAACCATAATATTTACACAAAGACGTTAGATGAAGGCATTAATTAGGAAGCAATTTAATTTTTTAGCACATTTATTTTATTTAGGTTATAATTTTTTGTGTTTTTCATAGCTTACATTCTTTTTAGGAGTAAAGAGCATCATTAATATAGTATACAAAAAAAAGGTAAAGCATTCAAAAGAAATTCTTGGATAATGTGCGCCCATGTTTTATTTTTACATTACTAAACTTGACCTGTCTTAACTAAGGTATGCCCACGTTTTACAATAAGAAATCTTCTATCTCGAGAGCACATAAATAGAAAATTTTATTGAATAAAATAATAAATAAATAAATAAAACACATACTTCTTTTGCTTTCTTTCTATCATAATTTATTTATCTCTTCTAGATGTAGCCACCTTCTATCAAGCACAACTAGGTCTTCCTTATCTCTTGTTTATCACTGCACTCATCAATGCTGCCATCTCTAGGGGTGTTCAAGAAAACCCATAAACCTGTGAACCGGACCTGAACCGCATGAACCAAACTTGTAAATAAGATTAACCGAACCTGAAAAATTAGGTTCATGGTTCAGGTTCAAGTTTCTAACTTACGGTTCTAGGTTAACCGAACCTAAACCGCACCTATAGCAGTTAACCGAACCGAACCTGATTTATAGGTTTAGGTTTAAACCTGAACCTGAAACACCCAAAAAATCTATCATATATTTAGATATAATTTAAGAGGATATTAATA
>JANIHZ010000209.1:23330649-23345677 GCA_027478365.1 Erythroxylum rufum | reverse complement strand
ATCAATAAATTCGAAACTTTTTATAACTATATTACTAACATAAGATATAATGATATAAGTTTTAAATTAATCTCAATTATATTTATTTCTTAAGATTTTTAATATAGTTATATATACAATTTTAAAAATATTTAGTTAAGAAAATAAATTATATTTATAAGAAGGTCATTATAATTATTAAATGAATCAAACTTGGAAATTATTATACTTTTACTCAACATTACAAAAGTGCAAAAGATTAATAAGTGAACTCGAATTACAACGTTCTTCAAATATTATTAAGTTTATTTTAAATTTATATTTAAAAAAACACTTTTATGATCTTACTAATTATATGATTACTATACGTACATATAAGAAGTAATATCCACACAAATCTATTTATATATACTCATAAATATATCAAAAGATATATAAGTTGCGTGTTTATTTTAAAAATTATACGCTTTTAACGGTGATATATAAGTTGCGTGTATTTTAATGAGAAACTAACTGTGTACATGGTACGACGTAGTTCCACAACTTTAAAAATTTTAATGTTCTTTTCTTCAATATGTTTCTACAAACCTCTTGGCGACAAAGTACAAACAGTGACATTGGCTTCCGTCGGTGACTTTCTGAGGCCTCCTTGACGGCCGACGTTTAATCTTACTTCACTTCTTACACAGGTTCATTTTTCTACTTGCTTTTTACCTTGTTTTCTCTTATTCTATTTTTATTTTCCTTCACTTGCTCTTTTTTTCTTTTAATTTTATGAGATACTTATGTTCGAGTGCAGAATCATATATGCATGTGTTTTGAGTTTTGTTTTGTCCTTGAAAAAATTCGATAAGATTTGTTGAGCCGCGACATGCTATTTCCTAGACTTTCAAGAATTGGAATTAAGATATTTAGAGAGCTATATGGAGGTAATATTCTTTTATTTGTTAAAAGCATAGAAACGGAAGTTGAGCGGTGTCTATTCACTTTCCTAAAACTGTTTGCTATCTGGCGCAGGAAAGTTTACCGTACCCTTGTGTAGAACTGGTTCTACACTTGAGCATTATGGTGGATGTTGGCGGCCTCAGGTCAGTGATCTTTGGTTATTGAATCTGGCAAGTGGGCAGGAATCTGGATATGTTGAAATCCAAAGTTTTAATTTAAGCAGGAATTTTTTTTTAGAAAAAAAAAACATGAATTTTTTGGATTCAATATGATCTCCTGTATTTAGTTTTCCCTGTTCTGGCCACTGAAATTACTGGTGTGATTTGTGAAGATGATTTCCTTTTCAATGGGCAAGCACCAAAGGAGTTCATCTTTTGTCTTCTTTTCAGTACTAGACAATTTTTGTGGTTCTTTTGTGTTGATTTTGTCCCAATTAGTTATATATGGAATAAAGGATACCTTTCTTGAGAAATGGTGTATTCTGCCGATTTTGTCATAAGGGAAAATGTTCACCTCAATTAACTGCCTGTTTGTACTGGCGTTCAAAATGCTGCAAAAGATACAAATTTGAGCTTTCAGAAGAAAAATGAGTTTCATAATTTATTGATTATGTAATCCACTTAGATCAAAGAATTTGAAATATGAAGGGATGAGGCGATAATACTTGGGAGTGGCAATGTTTGTGGTTAATATATGAAGCATATCAGTGGCAATGTTCCTGGTTAATATATGAAGCATATCAATCTTAAGAATTTTGAAGGAAGTCAAGAAGTATTATTACAAATATGGTGAAAAATAGATGGAGATTTCTGTTGTGTAAATCTCTCTCGAGAGTCAATGAATGCCTTATATGTCCATTGCTTTTACTATGTTCTTATTTGTACATTGCTATTGGAACAGTTTGAATTACATCCAGAAGCTAAAACATTCCAGAGTGTGATTTTTCAGAAACATCATCAGTTTACTACTACTGCAGCTGTTAGTGATGCTGCAGACGGGAAGAAAGAGAAGGAAACGTAAGCTCATGCGTGAACCTGTTAATGCAATTCAACAATGAAGAACTTATGAATAGTGCATGTTTCTTACTTTCCTATTAGCTAGCTAGTAATCAATTAACTTTTGCAGTAGTCTAAATGACAACTCAAAATCTTATGTAGGTTTGAGAATTTATCGCTTATGAGGATTTCGTAGCACACAATTTTGTGTTCTCTAATAACACATCAATAGATGAACACCTTGAGAGTCACTTAACTTAAAGCATATTGACCTTGTTTCAAGTGTTGTCTGAGAGTGTTGACATGTCGATGTTTCATTCTCGTACCCAATAGTGTGAGCACCTTAAACCGGGTTGTAGCTTGGCATACCATATAGATCCTTGTGTTTTGAAATTAGTTATTCTCCAATAAACTTTAGGCTTACGTGAGAACCTACAAAAGTTAATAAATATTTTGTGTTCTTAAGCACTTGGTGTTAGTTTGCTCATTACTAGCTGATCCTAGTTCTGCAATGCTTGTTGAATGTAGTTATATGGATACTTTTCTTTGTAAAATTTTTGTTGTCTATGCTTGTTTTACTAGTAAACACATATTCATTATTATTATTTGCTTAAAGATTCTTGAAAACATTCATGCGTGGTAAACTGAAGTAATTGATTAATCTTGCCAGTCAGGATCTTGCATTTATTTCTATATATATTTAAAAGACGTTTCATTGCATTCGTACTTCCTAGGAATGATTTCTTCCTTCCTCACCATCTTCTCTTTTTACCACTTTTTAGTTGTTTACTGGGCATTAGGTACAGTAGTTGCTATGACTATGAGAATTTACCCTTGCAAAGCTGTGCTGCAAAATGCTTCACCTTGCTGTTAGAATAGCCAACCTGAATCTTACACCTACACGAAAATCCCTGGCATTTGTCAAGGAAGGTGCTTCATGATGGATTCCCGTTCCTTCTTGAAAACATGGTGTAGCAGATGTGTGTGCTATACATTTCCATGATAGATTGGTTTTTGCATTCCAAGTTTCTACTCACCTGATGAGTCAGATGGAGGTTTAGTCAGGGAAGGGGCTAGCAGTGAGAGCACAATGCAAAATGAGAACACTGTCTAATATAATGCTAAAGGATTGACCCATTATTTTGTTAGTATTTTGGGTTGATATTGTCCTTATCATGAGATCTAGGCTATAGGTAGACATTGAGGATGCACCTTCTTTACTACCCCTCTTAATTAACTCCAGATGTGAATTTAGATGTCTATTCTCAGTTTTAAACCCTCAATTGCAGGATTTCAGTAACATTTGTAGATAAGGATGGAGATGAAAAGCAGATTGAGGTTCCAGTTGGAATGTCGATGCTGGAAGCTGCTCATCAAAACGATATTGAACTTGAAGGCAAGGATTGAAATCCACTCTTTATTAGCGTGTTCCCTCTATTGATTAAATATAATTTGATACCAATTAGGAGTGGCAACACTTATTTTGAGGCCTTTCTATAGGAGGGATATGGTGTGAAAACTTAGCCCTCCACCCCACTTTATCATCTCCCCTGTCAACCATAATTCTGTTTGTTGTTTCCATATTTTTGTCAATTCCTCCCATTTTTTGTCAGAAGCGAAACTAAATGGCTTCACCATCATTTACTTTATAAATGTTTCGTTATATTGCTGTTAATTTCTTTCAGGGGCATGTGAAGGCTCACTTGCCTGTTCAACATGTCACGTGATTGTTATGGTACACACACTTTACAACACTTTTTCCATGTTGTAATTCCATGAGTCAGAACCTAATATCTGCATGCCATGGTAGGACATGGAGCATTACAACAAATTAGAAGACCCAACAGATGAGGAGAATGATATGTTGGATTTGGCCTTTGGGCTTACGGAAACGTGAGTTCCTTCATTATTGACCCCTTTTCAATTGTATTTTTGAACATAGACTTATATTTGTTTCTAATTTTGCAGTTCTCGCCTTGGATGCCAGGTGATTGCGAAACCTGAACTTGATGGAATCCGGTTGGCTCTACCTGTTGCCACTCGAAATTTTGCAGTCGATGGGTATGTTCCAAAGCCTCATTAGACATGGTGCAAGAACCGAATTTTCCTTTTTAGGTATAGAGGACACACTCAGACCAGTTTTGTAGCGCTCCCTATTGTACTAAAATATCAAGCAGCCACATCCCCTACTCAGGGGTTGTTAATTCATATTTATTTTGTCTAAATAATCTGCATATGTCATGCTTAAATTGCTGACATGCTATCTACGGGCAAATGGAGTTTGAACTGTTCGAGTAGTTGAGAAGGCAGACAAAGCTATATGTATTAATTTATACCAGGAAAGTCCAGTTGTTCTAGATCATCTTGAGATCCAATCTCCTTTTTGGGAATTATACATACATTTTCTCCATCACCAACTATTTGTTGATCAATCCTTGCATGTAACTGATCATATAACGAGCTCAAGGTTCTAGAACTTAGTCGTGACATATGAAATACTAATCCAGTTTAGATCTGCACAAGTTATTGATCCTTATTTTTGTGCTGTACATGCACCTAATTTGGCATAACCGACAATCATGGCCTGCTTTCGGAAATCTGGTTTTTTGGCCAGTTAGAATGGCTTGAAAGAGTAAAACCCATGCAAGATAACTCGTAATTTCAGAAATATTCACACCGTTGTAGAGACTGATTTGCGCAAACATTCTTCGGATGCTATTTGCTCTTGAGTCTTGATTATACTAATTGCAGCAGAAAACACTCGTATAGACAGTTGGAAAGAAAACAGGTCTCAATTCGAGTAAAATGTCATCTGCTAAAGTGTGAAAGCAGAATTAGGATTAGCTTGAGGCTGATGGTGGCTTCGAGGTCGTGCGTACGCGATATTTTAGATGTAGCTTGAGGTTGTTATGGAGCAAACGAGACTTGTACGCACCCTTAAATGGAACGTTCATGCTTTCAATGAATTGCTTCATCTTATGCCATTTGAGCTTTAAGCATAGAAGTAAAAGGATAGTGCTTATCCTCTGTGGAGTGTGGACCACTTCATGCTGTTCTCAGGTAACTCGACGGATCCAAGTTAAAATTCCCTCTGGAAGGCATGTTGCGAGTTCTTGCTGATTTGTAGATTCCATCCCAGTGGCTGAATCGATCTCCTTCGATGGCCAAGCTATCAAGCATAGGACAAAGGCAAGACCTTAATTTTGATTTCTCAGCACTACTACTACAAAGTAGTTTATGCTTCATGAAATCAATTGATTTCATTCACAAAACCTCAACTTCTTGTACTAGATATGCTAGTGGAAATAAAAGGGAAATTTTCATATTAGATATAGACGAGGGTGCTAGGACCGTAATCACAACCTTAATGAACAGGTTGCATATTAATTGAACAGACTTCTCTACCCTCTTTTTTAACAGAAAGTTCCTATTTATTCTCATCTTTCTCCCTCCCAAGGTGTAACAAACTTGTAACAACTCTATATTCTGTTTTCCAGGCCTATGTAACTATCCAGAGCCATATCAATTTTTCTTTCTTTCCCTTTTGTCTAGTACAGGTAATCTTAATTGGGGGTCTACCAATAAACTTGTGATCAGTTTCTAAAAACAATGGATAGTTAGAAGAACTAATGCATCAGTGTTGTGCTTTTCCTCGTACGTAGATAAAATTAAGGTTATGCAAGAATCTCCCGTTTGCATGGAATACAGTGGCGAGAATAATTAAGGTTGAAGATTTGTTGTCTGATTTCATTCAAATGCTGTTTCCACACATTGCGGGGAATTAAGGTTAGAAGTGGGATGAGATCCAAAGATAAAAGACGGTGCAGTCCAATCTCAACAGAGGGATTACAGACATGTTTATTAACTAATCCTAATCAAACGACACGCAGTGGTGTTATCAAAACATGAAAGTCATTCCTACTTTCATACATATAGAGACTAAAGTCTCTTAACATAATCATAGACACTTGATGGAATCACGTAATTATATGACAAAACTAATTTGGTCACTTTGGTGACTAACAAATTAATTTTAATCATACTACCATAGATATAAAATAATAATCATAATCATAATCATAAGATGAAACTAAAATTATATTTTTATTATAGGTCAAAATATTATTAATATGACCAAGACATAAGAAATCCAAATTTTAAAATAATTCATCAATAATCAATTTTTTTTTTCAGAACTGTAATTTTCTATTTGAAACTCTAATTCCAGAATTTATGAAGAATAAGCAATTTATAGTAATTTTCCATAACTGAAAAATGACCCAATACCCATTCTTAATTCAAAGATTTTCTTATCTATTCTTTTTTTTTACTACTTATCAATTCTTAAATAAAAAATTTTCTTAGCATTCTAATTTGTTGCACGACATATGCATCATCCCAACAGATGCTGAAGAAAGCAAGGGGGTGTTTGGTTTGAGGGCTTGAAAACGAAGGAATGAAATAATTATAAAAAATAATGTTTGCTTTGGATTTTCAATTTCAGGGGAATAGATTTATCCCATTAAATTTGAGAATCTACTAAACCCTTAAGGGAGGTGGGTATCGAGTTTTCATTCCAATCAAGTTTTTATCACGTTTATTTTTTACTCTTTTATCCCTAGCCTTTGCCCTACCATCTTCTTTATTTCCTTATCGCCTCTCAATTCCTTATGATCTCCCATCCTGCCTTATCGCGTCTCATCAATGAAGGAATTTTTTGTTCTGCGCCTTCAGGTATATTTTCTAGAATCCCTCGTTTTAATTTGATGTTAAATGAAGGAAACGAAGGAATGAAATAATTATAAAAAACAATGTTTGCTTTGGATTTTCAATTTCAGGGGAATAGATTTATCCCATTAAATTTGAGAATCTGCTAAACCCTCAGGGGAGGTGGGTATCGAGTTTTCATTCCAATCAAGTTTTTATCACGTTTATTTTTTACTCTTTTATCCCCAGCCTTTGCCCTACCATCCTCTTTACTTCCTTATCGCCTCTCAATTCCTTATGATCTCCCATCCTACCTTATCGCGTCTCATTAACGAAGGAATTTTTTGTTCTGCGCCTTCAGGTATATTTTCTGGAATTCCTCGTTTTAATTTGATGTTAAATGAACTGGATAGAACCTGGTTTCATCCAATTGTAAATGGGGCTTTTGCTATTTTTTTTTCCTTACATATTCTCGTTTTATGATTTAATCAAGATAATAACTTGATGATGTGAAAGTGCATATGGTTATAAATTGAACGAGAATCATAAAACCAATATGCTCCTTTTTTTCCTTATAATTATTTTGTGATTTAATTTAATTTTTCGTATATGGTTTTAACTCTTTTAAAAAAAGAAAAATTGTATTATCTTTTATTCCCATTAATGCAACAAATCAAATAACATTATTGGTATTAATACAGAAACCTAAGTTACAAACCAAACATCATTTTTTTATTTTTCATACCCATCCTCATCCTCTTCTACTATTATACCCATATCCATAGCCAATCTTTTGCTCAAACCAAACACCTGGTAAGTGTAGCAAACCAAAGAAAGCAGCTTTAAAGGTGCAGGCCCCACTCTCATTTTCGTCAAACTTCTTTAATTCTCTCTGAAATTGAGAAAAATTATTTGCTTATTTAAACCAAATATGAGAAAAACTATTTGCTTATTTAAACCAAATCCCAAAACCAGAGAAATAAAGAAGTGCACAGACGGTTACAAGCAAACGTAGAGAGAGAAATCAAAAGCTGCATAGGTGCATACAAAGATCCGCCAACGACGCAACTTTTTTTTAATGGGGATAAATATTCTTTATACAAAACCCTAAAATCATAATTTTTTTTATAAGCATCATAATTGAAACAATGATCAAGTCAATAATCTAAGGGTTATTATCTATTCAAAAACCTAAGGCTCTGATACTGCATGTAAGATTTTTTCGGTTCTTAATAATCAAACATTAAAGACATAAATTATACATGAATTATGAATCATACGTAAATTATTCGTGCCCATACAGATCTTGAATATAATAATAACCACATAGATGAAGCAAATAAATGACTTACCTTGAGCGGAATTTGTCATGATGTTGAGAAGAAAATTTTTACTTATTACGAACTAGTTTCTCTCTCTTGACCCTCTTTCTGTACAATAGCTTGATGGATACACAAATACCTACTCTTTTTGTATTTGTGTTTAGTTTGTACTTAATTAGGTTAGAGAGAGGACTAGTTTATATACACTTCTTTATTGACATTAATCTTATACATCTATCAAGTACTAAATTAACGATTAAAATTTAATATACTATTAAACTAAGAAAACCCTAAACCAAGTTTAATATGGGCTTATTGAAAATTGGGGCACAACATCATGCCTTATTTCTTACAATGCATTCTCATATACTAAATTTTCAAAAAACACACATAATTTATAAATCAAATATGATATGATCTCAAGTAGAGATCAGACTAATTTTTCATACAATGTTATATATTTTGATATTGGTAAAAGAAAAATCAAGAGATTGGCTAAGGGATTAGGCTGACTGGCACCATCTGCATGATTCATGGTTAAAAAAGAAATTTGGTGGAAGTTGAACTTATTTGTACTTTGTGTATATTTTCAAAATTGTATTCTACGTTACAGGAAATTAAAATAGTCCTCCTATATCTGTAAAACAATCCATATCAGATCTCCAAACTTGAAATAATCCTCAAGCCAAGAGGTGAAAAAACCACATGTAGGAGATCAAAATATAGTTGTGTACATTAAATATCTGTAATTAATTATAAATAGATGTTTATACGGTCTCAGTAGTTCTGAGTTAGTTTCTTACCAATAAAACTACACTACTGGTTCTGTTGACAGTTCTTAGTCACAAAATGATTAATACTACTTGGTGTAGTTATAATCATAGTTATATATATTTTAGATATGTTATATATTTAGGCAAATGGATGTAATAAATTAAAATGAAGAAATCTCATCTACTGCCCAAGAGAAGCATACAAGCGTTGAAATCGTAGGTAAAGATCGACTGAGAGCTGTTGTGTTTGTTTGTCTCAAATGTTCTCTTTTTTCTTTTTATATTTATATTATATTCACCAACCAACCTCCCTCCCTTTATGGCCAAGTGCACCATTTCATAACATTAAGCATAATATATAGTAATTATAAAGCTTCGTTCATAATTGCTCACTGAAAAAACAAAATGATTATAAGAACCATGTCGTCACCGTCAATCGGAAGAACCTATAGCAGCTCCAGTTTATCCAATTACAGCCACACATTTGATTTCCAGGAGGAGTACAACTACTCCAACTCCGTAAGTGATTGCGTAATCGGTGGCATAATGCTGCCGATATTACTCAATGATCTAAGAAGGAACAATGAAGAGGACTTAGTAGAGGTCACTTTAGAGCTTGGTAAGGACTCCATTGTTATTTGCAATGTTAATTCTAATCCAACTGATAACAAGACGTCGTCGAATACTTCGAGTGCCGACCATAGGAGGTTTAAGAGGAGCTTATCGGCTACGTCGAGGATTTGGTAGAAGTTTGAGTGGTTACGATCAAGATCGACAAGGACGAAGTCGTTGGAGATTGAAGACTGTACCATGTCGGTGAGAGATGCGAGAAAGATGAGAGCGAAACTTCAATGCATGAAATCAAGTGCATAAAGAGCTTTGAAAGGATTGAGGTGTTGGGAATTACGAATTATATCCCCCGGGTAAAGTACGCAAGGAAATAATACACAAATTTAATATGGTTCAACCTTTAATTTGGGCTATGTCCACTTCAAACTTCGAATAAATCTTCCTCTAATGAAAATAGTAGGTACAGAGAGTGAAAAATTACACAACAAAATAGTGGCACTTATAACAAAGTGTTTCTTAAATTTACTATCCCTAAAATAATATCCGCACTATTTTATAACTCACCCTTTTTAAGAAAACGTTTCTTAAAAATATCCCAAAATCAATCTCTCTCAATTTTCTGAAACTCTCTCACCACATATGCATATATGTTGCATCTTACATAATGAAAAAAGGAGGGAGGGTCTTTGTATAGATCCTCCACCGCCTTAGCCACAACTTGTAATATGCAAGCTATGGTTGTCCACCGCTACAGCTTGCATTAGCACAACTTGCTTAATGCAAGATGTGTACAACTTGTCAACACAAGCTTTATAAAAAAACAAATAATGGCACTGCCCCATGAGTCAGTATTGCCTTACAATTCTTCCCCTACGGCTACATGGGGTTTACTGTCATTTGTGTAGATGATCTATAGAACTCTTACTTTCCTTTGGGTAGAACTTTTGTCATCATATATTGTTAGGACTCGATATCGGAACCGGACCCCAACCGAAAAAACAAAAAACTTAACGCAAACGAAGTGGCGAAACAGAATCGAAACAAAGCGGAAACAAAACAAAACGAACACGAAGTGGTGGAAAGCGAAAAACGAACGAAATCGAATTCGAAAGCAAATCGAATACAAACAAGCTGATCAATCAAAACATAAAGAGGAGACAAATTAAAGCGGATCCGACATCCGAAACGTGAACATAGAAAGCTATCGCGTTGGAAACCTTAGACTAAACCTATCCGAATCGATGTAAATTTTTTTCTTTTTTCTTTTCTTTCTTATTCCTTTCATTCAAACTCGTACAAATCAATACAATTTCCCTTTTGGAAAATCATCCTCATGCAAAACTTAATTCATATAATTCTTCTTAATCAAGCAGTATCTCAAATTCATCTTTAACAAATATTTATTCTTATTCTTATTCTTTACTCAATCATTATATAACCAAAAAAATAGGCAGCATAACGGCTGCATTTTTAACAACCCCAAACCTGCAAATGGTTTAAACACACTTCTATAATTTCCAAAATTAAATCAAAACTCAGAATCATCGGACCTCCTGTCCGGAATCCACATCACAACAAATCCCATTATCCATATCCACTTTCACATTCATTCACATTTCAAGTCACATTCATATCTCAAATTAATATATAAATTCATAAATCAATCCAAATACCACCTCATCATCTTCATATATCATAACCATACACATGTTTATATCTCAAATTCAATACATAAATCCATAAATCATTTATATTCCGAAATAGATACACTACAAACTTGAATGGCTTTCCAAGCCATATACAATACCAAAAATCCCAATTACATAAAACATAAGACGAACAAAATCGAAACAAAGTCTTGACTTCCTTTCATCCAATCTCCCGCTCGATACCTAGAGATGAGGATGAAAGGGGGTGAGCTGACAGCTCGTGGATAACATGTTTATAAAATGAACAATAAGCAAAAACATTTGCAAAACTCATTTATCATTTTATCAAAATTTCACGACAGAAAAATTATCAAAATCATCAAAACCCAATATTTCTTTTCTCATCAACTTTCTTAAAGTATAAAAACTTCTGACATGACCATGGGGTTGTTCTATAAATACATGTTCATCTAAGTATCCATGTAAGAATGATGATTTGAAATTAAACCGAAAAATAGGCCAAGAGATTTGTGTAGCCAATGCAACCACCAATCTAATTGTGTCATGCCTTACAACTAGAGAAAATACTTCTATGTAATTGAAAAAATAAAGGGGGTAGTAGTTTTGCAAACTTTTCGATTTGTTTCTAGCAAACAAAAAATCAGAAAAATTAAGAGAACTAAAAATAAATCAACACTGGAAATTTGGTAATGTAGTTTGACACATCTTGCCTACGTCTGCGGGGCTTTCACCCATCTTAATATTTTCGTTGAAGTACAATAGATTTACCCAAGGCTTACTGAGCCGACACCACTCATCCCTTGACACCATCTCTCAAACTTACTTCCCATAAAAGAATTTCACATCCAATAGTACGACCACCTCGTTTTAACCTCAACAGAGGATTTACACATACTGTTTAATAATAAAGATAATTAAACGAACAACTTAAGTGATTAAAATATCTATAAACAAAAACGAATACACTTGAGATAAAAAAGAACAACTTTCCAAAAAGTTCAGGTCCACTAAAATAAATCTAAAAGTTGTCGCAACAATAACAGGCTGATTCACATAAACACCATCACGAGGTCACAACCAATCTACCACTGTCTCATAATTTTCTGCACTTCATCATTATCTGTCCATACAAAATCCCTTGGCCACACCTCTAAAAATTTCCAGCAACGTTATCTTGTTGGTAACTACTCCAGCAACCATGCAAGGGCTCAATGTCGTGGACTACTCCATCACCAACAACGTAGAGCGTTATCTTGTTGGTAACTACTCCAGCAACCATGCAAGGGCTCAATGCCGTGGACTACTCCAGCACCAACAACGCCTCCATGATAAAGACCGCTTGAATCAAGCAGTTGGAGATAATTACACCCTGTAAATGTTATCAGCATGAAATGGCACATATATGGCAATAGCATGGCAATGGTCTAACACCTTTCAAGAATTCAATTAACTAACCCACTTCACCTTTTATCCAACCCACGGTATTTGTAACATCCTGTCCCCATGTTAAGGGTTAGAACCTGAAATCTTAGTACATATGTGCCTAAGGAGAGACAAAGGAAATGCGTAGGTCTTGCTCATGCATCATATTAACATATATATATGCATTTAATAGTGAATGCTTGCACTTAAAAAAAATGGTACATGCATTCAGTGACAACTTCCGGGTGTTGGACCCCAAACATTTTCTTGGAAATTTGATTTATTAAATGAAATGGAATGAGGAATTAGTGGTATTTAATGTTTTACTTGGGTAATATTAATTGGAGCAATTGCAATGATATTTTAAGGATAATACATGAAATGGGTGTTTTGTGTATGATTGTGCTGCTTTATAGATAGTGTATGAGTTTGTGTATGACTTTGCGAAAAGGAATGTGTATGTGCATATGTCTATATTGTTGAGTTGCTGTTGAGTTATTGCTTGGGAATAGCATGTTGGATTTTTAAATTTTGTGTTTGAGATGAATTGGTTGAAGTGAAGCTTGATGATACCGAAGAGTGTGTGAAAGTGAAGGAATAAGTGAAGTTGATGTGTTGATAAACCATCCTAAGTGTAGGAATGGTGTTCAGAAACTTCAATGGCAAAACTGTACTGATCTAGATGGATTTAGCCAAAGTGTTCTCAATGAAAGTTGTAGCTTATGTTTCTAGCTTTCTAACTCCATCAAGTATGTAATTTTTCAATATCGGGGCTAGAAGTTACGATTGATCGAAGTCTTGATGTTGTTTAGGATTGAATTTCTAGGATAGAAAATTTGAGTGGCGTTTTGACCCTCATAAAGTTAGAAATTATTCTTAGGGTCTTCATGAAAGTGGTAGATTATGTTGTTATCTTTTCATTGATATAAAGTATGACATTTTTGGATAAAGGAGTATAAAGTTATGAGTTTTGGAAGTTTTGATGCTGTTTGGGATGAAGTTCACGAACAGTCACTTTGTGTGGAGTGTTTGACCCATTTAGAGGTCGATCTGGTTTTTAAGTCCTTTATAAAAGTTGTATAGGGTTCTGTTACCTTTCCATAGACACCAAGTTTGTAAAATTTAGAGTTCTGGATCAAAAGTTATGATGTTTACAAGTTTTGGTACTGTTTATGAGGAGATTATCGATCAGTCATTTTTAAGTGAACTTTTTACCCCTTTAGAGATCGATTTGATCTTTGAGTCCTGCATGAAAATGGTAGAGCTGTCATTTATCTTTTCATCGGTACCAAATTTGTAAAATTTGAAGTTTTGAGTTAAAAGTTATGAGTGTTAGAAGTTTAACGGTCGGATTGGGTGCTGATGGCCGACCGACCTCTGTTGGCCAACCGACCTCTGATGGCCGATCGACCTCTAATGGCCGAGCTTTGTTGGCCGACCGACCTCTGATAGCTGACCAACCTTTGTTGGCCGATCGATCTCTGATGGCCGACCGACCTCTGTTGGCCGACTGACCTCTGACGGCCGACCGATCTCTGATGGCCGACCGACCTCTGATAATTTTGTTGATCCGACCTTCCTCCACTCTTTTGGCCATAACTTTTTCATCCGACCTCCGATCGATCTGATTTTAGAAGTGTTGGATTCCTAAGACATCCTTCTTTCTCTCCATATTACATTTATAGGTTTTCATATTTAATTGAGAATTAAAGATCAAATCAAAATGGGATGATCGATTAAAAGGTTATGAGTTAGATACAGACTTCAGTATTTTGGATATATCTTGAGCTATAGAGCTCCAATCAATCTTATTCTTGTTTCAAGTTAAACTAGAGACATGGATCTACAAGTTATCTGAATGAGATAAATGACAATTTAGCCTCTAAGACTTTCAATTTCTGGATTGAATTTAGGTGTAGTGTTCAGCCTCGATTTTGTAATGGTCTGAAGGTATTTTGGCCATAACTCTTTCGTCCGACCTCCGATGATCTGATTCTTGAAGCGTTGAAAACATAAGACATAGAGGAACATTTGTATAGAAGAAAGTTTTATCAAATTGCTTCATTTACTAGATCAAAATAAGGAGTGACGGTGTCAGTTTTTAAGGCAAAAAGGAAGGGCATTGTTGGAAGTTCACTTAAGGTTTTAAGTTATAAAGCTTATATGTAAGGGCATAAGGGTCTTCTCTCATTCATTAATGGCAAGTTGGTAAATAAGAAGAGTAGGCTTTAGTATAAGAAGGATCAGTGATGCACGAAATTGACAGAAATAAAAGAAAGAAAAAAGAAGAGAAATAGAAAAAGAGAGAAGAGTGAGAACCTTCGGATGGGAGAAGAAGAAAGAAGAAAGAGAGAACTAGGGTTTGATTTTTATGGGTCTTCAAGCAAGCTTTTTAGGTTGATCCAAGGAGGAAAAAGATGGAAGAAGAAGAGAGCTCCATAATGAGCCAAGAAAATTCCGAAAATGGTAAAGATGGAGGTAAGATTGAGATTTTGATTTTTTAATTTTTGGAAGGTTTTGGTTCATATGGCTTAAGATTGGTATGGGTTTGTGTTTCTTAAGCTCAACTTTAGTGTTTATGCTTTATGTGATGTTGAATTTGGGTGATTATGGTTTAGGAAATTTTAACTTGGATGAAGGAAAGA
>JANIHZ010000209.1:23288673-23308358 GCA_027478365.1 Erythroxylum rufum | reverse complement strand
GGTATTTTTATCCTATTTAGTGCTTTTATTTCCCCATTACTTATATTTTCATTTATTTTATGTTTTATGAATTGTTTCTGTTATCTGCATCATTCCTATATTGTCTCATTTACATGTGGGTCCACCGAAAATAGCCTCTCTATTATGTAGAGGTAAGACTGTGTATTATTAGACCTTCCCAGATCCTGCTTTATTGCAGGATTTCGGACTGGGTGATGATGATGATGGTGGTGATGATGATGATATGAAACAGATTATCATTGACTTTTACTTTGTATATGATGAAGTGTCACGTAAACAATTTCATAGATCTCATGTTCATAATACAAATCAACTGCTCATGTTCACAATACAAATCAATCGGTTAACTCTCTCACCAAGTCTCTCTCTTGAAACAATTGTGCATTCATATTTTTAAACTTAGTGTCATTGTCCCTTACACTTGTGGGCGCGTGATAAAAACTGATTATGAAGTTACTAGTTAACTATATATTCTGTGATTCTTCATTATTATATCAAGCTCTAGTTATACAATCCCTTGAATTTAGTTGATTTATTTTATGTTATATAAACTAGGTTAGTGTGTTGTTACATAACAAATTAATGGGTCTATTCATTTAACTCACTTGTATATATTGATACTTTTTCTAAGAATGAAATACAAGAAAATTTTTACTAATTCTTTAAGGTATATTCACACTCAAAATAAAAATAATTCGTTCATAAATTTATTTCCTCTTCTTTTTTAATCAATGTTTTTACCAAATTTGTGACACCCTTCTTTTCTCTTCATACCAATTCATACATGATCTTGTTTGGAATATTGATGCTTGTTAATTAGTTAAGAATTGTAGATTTTTTAAATTTAATTACTAACCAAAATTTTAAATTATGCATAATAGATTATGCTACAGTTAATCATAATAATTTTGAACAACATAAATATAGTGACAAATAATACAAGTATAAAGTCAATAAATAGTTGTAATGGACCTAACAATAATCTTAATACTATGAACCTAACTACAATTATAGTATGCAATTTAACGTAGTCTAAATTAAAAAAATGACTTGAGAATGTATACTCTCATCAAAAGGGGATGACAATACAGTCAAAATTAAGGAGAGCTGTAAGTAACAAAATTTATAGTTTAAAAAATCGAACAAACCAAACCAAACTTGGTAATTGAAGGTCTTTGTTTCTTGTTAAGTTGAAGAAAGTAGATTATGTGTATGTTGACATGTATCTTAGACTGAAGACAAAATGATAGTATAATTTTTGTGTTGGAGAGAAGTTATGAAGCTCATCAGATGGCTGCTTTCAACATTATCCTTAGCCTTGGCACTATTTATACAGTATTTATTAGAGACATCAAGTTTCCTGCAAGACTTCTTGAAATTTTTTTTAGGGTCTAAAATGTGTATATATATATATACGGTTTGGTCCATTTTACCGTTAAAGGCCAAGTAACCCCTCCCAAGTGTTGCTGTCTGATTTCGCATGGGTGACACTGGATTAGGCTAGACACAGGCTTACATTTTCAATAAACGATACCGCTCTGTCTAACTCATCACATAAACAAACGGACTCTTAGTTTAGCACAGCAAGGCCCAAGCCTATCGTTATATTAGGATTTGAAGCCTTTTCAGCATCAATAAAAGACGCAAAATCAGTGAATTGTGAGAAAATTCTCTACTCTGAATAATGTTAGGATTTAATGATTAGCCTCATGTTGCATAAGAAAATATAATACCAGGAACAGATCATCTGTTCCCGTTACGTTGTGCTTACTCCGTTGCATGAGTATCTAGCCATCCAATGTTTTGAACCCTATAATCCCCTTATAAGTATTTATGCTAGTTACAGCTATAATTTAGAGGCTTCTTTGATCTTGTTTAAACATTGATGTCTTGAGGTTAGTGCTAAACTTTTGTTTTGCAACTATAGGTTAAGCTAAAAACAAAGATTCTAGAATCCTTGGATAGCTACAAAACATAAGTAGACGCAGGACATGGTATTTGTCGCCCAACTTTAGGGCTTGAAACCAAAAACATGCATAGTAATTATCAGCTACTTCCTCACCTATCAAGCTAACAACATCATGGAAGCTCCATTTATAAGTTATGACTCCCACTTTCTTAATCTATTTAGTTTACTCTCTTTTGCAACTTCTGTCTTCCAAAATTTCCGCTTACTATCTGAACATTATCCATGTTTAGCATCCTTGCTACCCCTATATGTCCCCTAGCAACCATTCCCATGGCCTCCAAGGGCAATGTCTCTGTTAGTCAACCGAGAGTTTCTCCATCAAAGTAAGTGATGGATTAGTACTGTACTTGTGACAGGTGCATCTGTGGAGTCTCTTCTTCTTTCTTTTCTTTCAGAATATCTGCCGACATATAAGGTGACATGCATTATGAATCCTGATGAAGGGAGGACCATTTTTCTCGACGCTAAAACATTTCTCTAAAATCCATTTTTCAGAGGCAGCTAGCATTTGCTCAACCCGCTCTAGTTGCTTAAAGACTATCATTTCCTGCTCTATAAGACCACATGCAATTCCTTAGCACCTTTCCAGCTTTTCTAAACCGTTCTGGTTAGTTTCCATGTTTTTCTTTTTTTCATTTATTAGAAAGCTTACCAAATATGCATTAAGCAAGTCAGGCTCAAGCAGAAACCCTAAACATAGTTCGAAGCGCCATCTCAATGCAGTTGTCTATTGAAGTGAGTGCAGTGACACCCGAGACAAGTTTGCTTACTTGGGTGCTGACTCTCTCGACACGGTGTATCTTTCTTTTCCTTTGTATCCTACGTGAATTCATTGATATATATGATGATACAGGGTCATATCTTTTATGGGTTGTTGCTCATTTATGGTCTGGAATTTGAAAGATGACCAAAAAAGGAACTTCATAGGTAGAGATTATGATGGCTTTGGAAGAACAATTTTGGGTATCAATTGGAGGTGGTGGAGCAGAGAACATTGTCACGGTCCAAGATGCTGCAGTTCTCATTGAAAAAGTGAGGGCTGCTTGAGTTGGAAGGCAGCCTACATGAAGGTCATCATTTCTGTAGCTATGGAGTTATTGTTAATATTTCACTATGTGCAACACAAGTAATTCAGTTTCTTTACGTTGAGATAGACAGCAAACCCAACGTACCACTGCCCGTTTAATAAAATCTGGCATATTTTTCAGATTATTCCAATGCAGGAATCTCTTTCTGTTAATAAATAGAAGTAAGATATCACATAGTTTCTAACAAATCCCGTTAGTTCTCTAGAAGATGACGTTTTCTTTTAGAGCGAGGTCTATAATAACAGGAAATGGAGATTCTTGGGTTACAATGTTAGCAACTTCCTGGAACAGGAGTTGTGCATATAGTTGATTTACGGAGAATCAACCAGAACAATAGTATGTTAGCACGATGATTATGGTATAAAATGAAAGTAGAACTGCTGGAATCACAGACGCAGAACTTGTCCTTTCTGCCAGTTTTATTTATTTATTTTTAAAAAGTAACGCTCCTACGGTAGGAGAATGGTATGGTACATTAAAAAGGGAATACATGCTCTACTATTGTCAGTGCTTGGTGAAAGCATATGGCTTATGGATTAGGAAACAGTGTTAACATAATCCACTGCCATCAACCATATATCTTTACTTACATATCCCTGGCCTGATCAAACCATCATTAGATCCTAATGCGAGCTCTTACATTTCAATTCTCAAAGCGACTGAACCAGTCACTAATAGTACTTGAGAGGACTCTGGTGTCATTCAACGAGAGAGTTTTAAGCCCCTGAGCAATGGCATCTGCTGGAGTGTACACATAACCTACTTGCCATTTTGGTTCCTATCACGTTAAACAAATGGGTTTCATTTAGTTCTTTTTTCTTGTTGGCTTTTCAGTTACCAATGTTGTTCATCTATCAAAAAGCAAGAGCACAGATATTTGAGCAATTAGAAGTTTAGACAAAGATGCATACTACTAAACTTGATAATCTCAACATATCAAACATGCAGAGCAAATTCGAAAGTGTGCATGTTGTATCCAAGTACAGCAGTCACGAAATCACATGCATGGAGAAACTTGCACATTTTACCTGTATGCAAGGTGTGATATGGTTACCACTTAACTTCACCTTCTCTAGTGTCCCACCAATGGATTGAATACGAGGTCTCAAAGCCTCTTCAAGGATATCTGTCTCATCAATTGTGTCAAAACTGAACTTTACCTACGAATCATTTAGGTGAACCTACAATTTTTAAGTCTCGTGTGATTTCTTATGTAATCTAGAATACACGAATATGTAACATCCATACCAAAAGTGTGTGTTCGACATTGTACGAGTTCCTACAGAAATCACGATTTTCAGAGGGTGTTGGCTTGAACTCTGATACCCCTTCTGTAACCTAATGAATAGAAATGAGTTAAGATGTTCATAAAAAGAATCCAGGATTATGTCAGCACAAATCTAATGGATAATCAGAAGAATTAAATATAAGCATTAAAAGAAAAACTACGCATAAATAGATACTGACCCTGCAAAGTTTCGGTAATTTCATGAAACTGTCCCATGAAAACTTTTAGAAATTATGGCTGATCTGTAATAAGTTCATGAAGTACTTCTCATGTACCATTTGAATGTTTCACAAATCTTGAACAATATAACTGATTTAAGAATGTTAAGAGAAATTAAACGTAAAATATATCTACGAAATGACTCATTAAAATAACTGTTGTTCCTGATAAGTAGTCTGCAAAGATATCCTACAATAATTAGAATGAAATGCCTGAAAAGCTCACTCAGAAACTTCTTCAGAGACACTACCTACCTGATTTAGTACGGAGGGCAACTGATCAACAAACTTGGTGAATGAAACAACAGCTTCCTGATCATTGTCTGGTATCATCGCTCCAGCTGCATCAAGTAGCACTTTCCATGCATCTCCTGCACAATTAGAAACTGAATTGTCTTCATCTAATATAAATTATTATATAAGAAACAACAATCTAACATGTGTCAGAGAAAATTACAGGGCCACTAAATGCACAATATTTGGAATGCTAAGTACAGATTAAATCACTGAACAGAATGGAATAGGGAGATGGGTTGATGTAATATTACTAAAGCATTAATTTCAAAAATATTACTAAAGCATGATGATGTGGACATACTTTCACTCAGAAAGCTACTAGGTAAATATTATGTTTGAATTATGATTAGATTCCCTTGCAACATTATTGTTAACTATGTGTCTGCTAATGTCAAATATGCATTTCAAGTAGTATATCAGTGATAAGTGATAGGTACAAATTGCACCATATTTTAGGGCTTAGTTTAATATATATTTAATTGTTAATTCAATCGTTTAGCATGTGTTTAGGTTAAATTGTATTAGTTTGTTAATTATTTATGTTTTAAGTATTTTATAGGTTAGTACAAGTCTTTAAGCTTACTTATTATATTTATGAGGTACTTTGACGTGTTTGTTAGTATTTCAGAGTCAACATCGAAAAACGGAAAAGTTTCGAAGACACTCTACTTAAAAAAGGGCCCACGATCGTGACACAACAGGTCACAATCGTGGCAGAAGCACTAGAATTGGCCCATGGTCGTGGCCCATATGTCACGATTGTGACAAAAGGCTCGGATGTGGCCCACGATCGTAGCTTTCGTCAATCAGACATGCAACTGCTTACAAACTTCACGTTTCGAGAGATTTTTTGGACTTTTTGGACCTCGAAAACACCATAAGGTTACCTAAGACATAAAAGACTATTTAAAAAACAATAGGAGAGGCAAAAAGGAGCTTTTGCATCAACCACTTTAGAGAAACCCTGGAAAGAATTATCGAGAGATAGAGAAAGAGGAGAAAAAGCCGACTCGATGTAATTCCCAGATCAGGAGTTTTCTGACGTCACTGCCTCCTGTCATCCGTTCAATTTCGTATTTCCAGCTATTTTCAGTTTTATTATTGTATAGAATTGAAATAATAGTTGATGATAGGGTTTTTGGATGTTGATGATATTTCTAAACTCGCCTTTGGAGTTTTATCTTTCATTTAATGAATTTGATTCTTTATATGTTATTTGGATTTATTGTAATTTGATTATGGACGTGCTTAATTCGATAATAAACTGAGAGGGTGAATCAAATGAAAAATAATTAAATTGGACTAACGAGAGTTAGGTGATTTAATAGAACAAGAATTAAATGAAATCAGTAAAATTGTGTGAAGAGAGATATTGCATAAGTTTTCGATGGTTTATTGGACAACTTCAGATCTAATTAAAGTTTTGGATAAGTTATTAATTGAGAAATTGCAACTTCCATAATCTGATTAGGGTTTACAACTTAAGATTAATGGTTATAACTTGAGAGAGAGTAATCAACCCTAAGATCGTTTAGAACCAATAATCCAGTAATTTATAATCGATTATGTTAGCGTTAAAGATAGGTAAAATTCTCTTTGTCTTAATTGGTAATTCTTTTAGATTGATTCTTAAGTGTGTGTTACAACTGCTAAATTGTGAATATTTTCATGATTGATTCTTGAATTGATTTGCTTGATTAAATTGAATTCTCATCTTAGTTCCGTTACATTTTGAATTTTGCGAATTGTTTTGGCCTTATATTTTAGGATTAGATTATCCCTCCTCGTGGGATCGATACCTTAGGTACTACGCAAACGACTCGTGCGCTTACAGATTATCGAGGTTAATTAAAACTTACACACATTGAAAAAACTCGACCACATTTTTGACTTCATTATCGAAGAGGCGATTAGTTTAGTTCTTTAGTCTAAGGCTTTTTACTATATTTTGTTTTTAATAATAATTAAAAAAAAAGAAAGAAGTTTAAGGAATAAAATAGACATCTGAGAGTGAGAATTAGACATCTGAAGAGCTAGATGCCAAGAAGAAATGGAAAGAACAATGATAGAGGATAGATATTATAGAGAGCAAGAAACTTTTGCGAACAACAATGAGGCACAGTATGGTTGGGGAAGTAACGATCCTTATTGGAACATGTATTCTCCGGAGTGACAGAATCACCCAAATTTCTATTGTTCCAACAATGTAAGGACTCACTTAAAACATCAAGACCTATTTGAATTTCAACAAGATGAGTCCAGTTCATGAGGTTCTAAATTAGACAAAATCATAGATAAGCTAACAGATATGGAAGAGAACTAGAAGAGACTGGAAGAGCAATTTGATCAAGTAACAGAAAATCATGTCGCTTCTATTCACAACCTGGAGATTTAAATAGAACAACTTTACCATGAATTTTGTAAGAGAAGTGTGGAAGACTCTCTGAGCAATATGGAATTATATCAACGAGAGCAATATGAGGTTATCACATTTAGAAATGGGGAAGAACAAGAAGAACCAGTTGAAGACCATGCTGAACCCTACCTTATAGAAGACCAAGAAATCAAGAAAGATGATGAAGAAAAGGATGAAAACCCCTCATATTATCCGCCAGATTTTGATATACCATGTGTGAACATCGAAAAATCTTTGGTGGATGTCCATGAAAAAAACCTTATCCTTCGAATTAATGATGACCAAGTGACAATCAACATGAATGATGTATTAAAGAATCTGAAGGATAGTAGCTCATTCAGGATAATTTATTTGTTTGAATCTTCTAGAGAACAAAAGGACAAAGAACAGATGACAACAGACATTGAGTTTGAAGAAGTTATGAAAGTATTTGTTCATGAAGCGGAAGAAGCAAAGGAGACAAATGTGATTAAGGAGGAAAGAGAGCAACTCACCTTCTTACAGGACAAACTATTAGATTCGATGGAAGATTCAGAGAGTTTTGTTATTCCCTATTTTATTGACAGTTTGTTAGTAAAAAGGACATTACTGAAATTAATTAGTTTTCTCAACTTTATCAATATTGTCCTTCTGATCATTTTGCAATTTATAACTTATTTACAAACTACAAAACTAATGTTGAACGAAAAGGGTGAAAGCAAACTGCTCATAATTGACCACGGCTGAGTTCCAATGAAAGAAGAGTTCGAGCTATTGACGTTAAAAGAAGCGTTGTATGAGAGGCAACCCATGTATTGTTAATTCCATGTTATTTCCTTTGATTTTTAGATAGTTTCGATTCCGTAGTTAGGTTGTTTCATTTCCAAATAAAATCGGAAAGACATAGGACTTCGACATGAATTAGATGATCAAGGAAGTCAACAAAAGAGAGGTGAAAGAGCTATAAAGAGTTAATAAGTGATCTCGAAAAAGTGTAGAAGGACAAAAGAAGAAAAAAATAAAAAATTAGTGAAAAAATTACAGGCCACATTAAAAGGGGACACGCAAATTTCATATTCATTTTTTACCATTTTACCTTCTATCCACCTATATAGTCATTTCTAACTTCACTTTTTCACTCATTTTCATTTTTCCTTTATCTTTAGAACCTCCAAACACTCTTACTTCTCTCTACCCAAATTTCAAACTTCCAATCTCTTCCAACTTCTACCTACTCGCAAGCCAGTACGCCGCGCATTAAGTAGTCAGCAAAGCACGATCAATCATTGGGGCGAAACGAAGTAACGGGACGAAAGCGAAGGAACAGGGCGACAGACTTTGGAGCACCCTTCCCGATCTACACAGAAAAGGAAGGTATTCGTTTCCAATCCCTCAATGCTAAACAAATTGTAGTCCCGAAATATTTTAATTTTGATACACTTAATAGGCTAGAACTGCAGAATAGGGTAGAGAACTTAGCAAAAAGAATTCAGTGGGCAAAATTCATAAACTTCTAATATCTTGTCTACCAGGAGCTCACTCTAGAATTCTTCGTTTCCCTACATTACGAACCTAGTAACCCCAAAGAAATATAGTTTAGGTTACAGGGACGAAACACTGAGTTAAACATCAAAATCTTGTGCGATATTTGTAGATTCCCCGAGTCTTCCATTATCGATCAACACTATAATTTCCGTGCTTCTCACCATTGGAATGAGCTCACTAAGTTAGAGCAATTCGACGCTAAAAATACCCACAACATCATAAGAACATATGAGCACTTGTTATTGCACAAATTCATATGCCAATTGGTTTTTGATAAATCAGAATCCAACTAGTGCTCAACAAAAAAACTTTTCCTGTTGTGGTGCATGGATCACAGCATCACAGTGTACACCTCCACACATATGCTAAACGCTATTGTTGCAACTCTATGCAAGAGGAGTAACAATTTGGGTATGGGGTACTTGGTTCCCACCATTGATGAGTATTATGGCGTGGACTGTAGTAGTTTAACCGTCCACCTCTTAGATTTTCTAAATCATCATCTATGGCTTACTGAAATCCTTAAGTCCCATAACATGGAACTCCGAGATATCAACCAAACAATGCATGTGAAGATCATGGCTAATCAGGCGAGTTTGAGTACAACGCCGCCTCAGCAGATAGAAAAGGACTCGACTAATAAAAAGTCCGAGGAGGAAGAAGAAACAGTGAAACCAGGCTGAAAGAAAGTGCTTGATACAATCTCCGCAAACATCAAAGTAATTACAGATACTCTTGCGAAAAACTCTAAAAGAATAAAGGAGATGACCCGAACACAAGGACGTCAGAGCCGGGATATACGTTGGATCTATCGTTACTTCGAGGTTCAAGGCTTCCAACTGCCACTCCAACACCATCACCACCTTCATCACCATAAACAGTTTCGTGTTCTAACCCTTTTTTTTCATTTTTGTTAGTATTTTCTTCTTATGTTTTTCATATATTATGGTTTAGTTCCCCCTGGTGTGTTTGTGTACCCTTCTCACATTGAGGACAATATGTTGTTTAAGTGTGGAGAGAGTCGTGTGTTTTCACTTTGAACGAGAATTTTTCATATTGATGATAGTTTGTTTAGGTTGCATAATGTGAATTGTGTGAATGCATCAATGGATATGACTTAACAGGATAGATTTAGCCTTAAGCATAGCTTTTTAGGTTGTGAAGATTTATTAGCTTGCGAAATTAGTGACCTAAGTTATTTAGGGCTAAATATGCTGGTTAATTAGGAATACGATGTTAGTTCATTCACCTTAGAAATTTGTCATACTCATTTATAATTTTAGGTCAATTAAATAAGTGACATCATTAGTACATTTTCATGAGAATGATTAGCTAAATCAATAAGGTAGGTAAATTTTTGTTTAAGAAAAAAAGTTGTATAATTTTAATTAAAATAACTATTCCGTTGGCCTTTGAGTTATGAATAGAGCTAGTAGCTAGTTGAGAATGTGATGTAGCTGAGTAATCGGATCGACACACATCACAAATGCATGTTTTCGTGTAAAAAGACTATAATAACATTTCAACCAAGCAGCTTAACAACAACATGACTTAGTTGAGTAACCGTCGACATTCATCACAAATGTTTGCCTCCACATAAAAAGACTAGGTTTATGTCCTTAAAGAAAAATCAACAAAAAGAATGTTTTTAAATAAAAACTTAACAAACTTGTTAATAGCTTGATTTTTCATGAAAACCTACTGAGAAATAACTACACTTTTGTTTTGACTGAATGATTATCAATGTGTGTGTGCAAGTGATAGAGGTGAATAGACTCAACATTAAAATTTTGATTAATTTGTACAATTAGTCCAAGGTGCTGAGACGCAGATTTCGCTTGTTAATAAGTTAGAACGACTTGAAAGACTTTGTTTATAGTTAAATTTGTTTCGCTAAGTTGAAGTCATTGTCTCATTATTGCATATGCGTGTTTTACGTTTTCTTGATTTGTTTGTTGTTTTATTTGCTTGAGGAAAAGCAAACGTTTAAATGTGGAGATGTTGATAAGTGTAAATAGCATTATATTTTAGCGCTTAATTTAATATGTATTTAATTGTTAATTCAATCGTTTAGTATGTGTTTATGTTAGAATTATGTTAGTTTATTAATTATTTATGTTTCAAGTGTTTTATGGCTTACAACAAGTCTTTGAGGTTAATTATTACATTTTTGAGGTGCCTTGATGTGTTTGTTAATGCTTCAGAGTCAATATCGAAAAATGGAGAAGTTTTGGAAACACTCGGGCCGAAACAACGACCACAATCGTGGCCTAATCGTGACGAAAGCACCAGAGTTAGCTCACGATTTTGGCCCATATGTCACGATCGTGACAAAAGGCTCGAATGTTGCCCACGATCGTGGCCTGCATCGGGCAGACATGCAAATGCTTACGAATTTCACATTTCGAGAGATTTTTTGGACCTTTTGGACCCCAAAAAATCCTAGGGTTACAAAAGACATAAAAGACTATTTAAAAAACAACAAGAGATTTAGAAAAGAGCTTTTGCATTAGCCACTTTAGAGAAACACTAGAGAGAATTATCGAGAGATAGAGAAAGAGAAGAAGGAAGAGAGAAGAGGAGAAGAAGCCGACTTGATGTACTTCCCGGACCAGGGATTTTCTAACCTCATTGCCTCCTGTCGTTCGTTCAATTTCGTATTTTCTGTTATTTTCAGTTTTATTATTGTATAGAATTGGAATAACAGATAGTGATAGAATTTTTGGATGTTGATGATGTTTCTAAACTCACATTCAGGATTTTATCTTTGATTTAATGAAATCTAAATAACATTTTTATGCGTTATTTAGATTTATTGTAATTTAATTATGGACGTACATAATTTGATAATAAACTGAGAGGGTGAATTAAAAAAATAATTAAATTGGGATAACAAGAATTAGGTAATTTAATATAACAAGAATTAAATCAAATCAATAAAATTGTGCGAAGAAAAACCTTGAATAAGCTTCCGATAGTTTATTGGACAATTTCAGATCTAATTAAGGTTTTCGATAGGTTGTTAATTGAGAAATTGTAATTTCCATAATATAATTAGGGCTTATAATTTAAGATTAATAATTATAACTTGAGAGAAAGTAATCAATCTTAGGATCGTCTAGAACTAATAATCCAATAATTCATAATCGATTAGGTTAGCGTTAAAGATAGGTAAAATTCTCTCTCTCAATTGGTAATTCCTTTAGGATGATTCTTAAGTGTGTGTTGCAACTGCTAAATTGTTAATATTTT
Source organism: Erythroxylum rufum (assembly GCA_027478365.1). Taxonomy (NCBI): domain Eukaryota; kingdom Viridiplantae; phylum Streptophyta; class Magnoliopsida; order Malpighiales; family Erythroxylaceae; genus Erythroxylum; species Erythroxylum rufum. The sequence continues at coordinate 23,296,285 of JANIHZ010000209.1, read as the reverse complement.
CATAATTGATTCTTGAATTGATTTGATTGATTAAACTGAATTCTCATTTTATTTCCGTTACATTTTGAATTTTGCAAATTATTCTGGACTTAGATTTTAGGATTAGATTATCCCTCCTCATGGGATCGACATCCTAGGTACTGTGCGAACGACTCGTGCACTTGCAGATTATCGAGGTTAATTAATTAAAACTTAAACATATCAAAAAAACCTAATGAATAAGACACAATAGGAAATGCTAATAAGCAATTTACCTGAGGCGCTCCTAGCCATTGTATAAATTGGAGATGCTTCCACAACAGGCATCATTTGGCTAACTAGAGGACCAAACTGCAGGTTCCAGTGTAATGTTAATAGCAATTATTGCTTTGACCAAAATAACTAAGTTGGATTGCTCTCATCAGCTAGAGTTATTAATTAATTCAAACAGAGACAAAATACTAATTCTTGCCGATTCTCTACAATGTTTCATGAAGAATTACCGAGAAATTTTATGACCATATGCCCAGAGCATTTGCTGTTAGCATTTTGTAATATGAAGACTAGATATTCTTTCAAACTAAATGTTGACATGGAAACAACCTTGAAGAATTGATCTTCAGTACTAAAAGAATAACAAATTCATAAAATTAAGAGCAGCAAGCAACCACAACACAAGGATATTAGCCAAACTTCATTGTACAGGTTAGGAATGGTCAAATCATCATATATCTTATATATTCTTCTTCAGGGGCTTGATATTTGCCAGGAATATTATTTTGCAACAAGAAAATAACTCTACCCTCAAAATGAAGCAAAGTGGCCATTTTAACCATTTTCCACTTACTCTAAATTTAATGTACAGATTATTTTCTATACCTTCTGCTCACTAGGAACATGTTAAAGATAGATGCTTCCTTAAAAGCCAAATAGGCAGCTGGTAACTGACAAAAAGATCAACTGTTTTATGATCTCAGCACCTCAAATCCCAAAGACATGCATGTTGCTGCTTCATAGCTTGTTTTAATTGTACAAAAAGCCAAACAGGCGGTTGTAACTAAAAGAAATATTATTGTTTTATGATCTCAGCATTCAAATCCAAAAAACATGCTGATGTACCAAAAATGAGAAAACTAATGGAAAGGTATAGAGGGACAGGCATCATGTCCACAAGTACAAAAAGAGAAAAAACCCAGATAAATAACTCCAGAATATATGCAAAGTAAAGCTTCCACAGGAAACAAGAATTAGCATTCTATAAGAGATGCCATTATAGTCTTGGATAAGTGGGAGGACTACGTGCAAATAAAATATTTATACCTGCTCAAAGTATGGTACTGCTTCTGTAGCAGGCCGGTTGTTGAAGGAGATTATGGCATTGGCCTTCCACACGAGATAATATTCTTTGTCACATTCCACAAATTGTTTGAGTTCTATCTATAAGCAGGCTTGAACAACATAGTGCTAATACCCCTATGTCTCTGCAATTAACTTCCTGACGAGCAAAATACTAAAGAGCCAGGCATAGCAACGAAAAGCCATACCTTTGGTATCTTGTCACAGAAATAACTTCCTGTAAGAACCTGGAGAAGTGCACCATTGCTACAACATCCGAGTAACACAACGACATATACAATTCAGTCACCATATGTGTGTAATTACAAAAAATTCATAAGAGAACAAACAAAAGTTGAGACACCGAGAAAGTGAAAGCACCTATGACCAACAGAAAAAATAGGAAGATCAACAAGCTGGGCAGGAGTTAGATTGGCATCAGGCAACCCAGATGTTAGTATCAAGTCCAAGCAAGCATTGAATCGCTCATACACTTGACTAGTAGCTTGGGCATGATCAAAAGTCACATTGTAAGGAACCGAAATAATAAGATACCCCTCTTTCGCCAGAAGCTCAATGAAATAGCTGCCAAATACATAGACAACAATGCACAAGAGAAATACAAAATGTTCAAACAAATTAAACAAAGCGAAGAGAAAGGAAGTAGCGGTGCTGAAAGTGCCTGTAGGTGACTTCAGGGACAGCTCCGATAAAGGCACCACCGAGGAACTTAATGATCGCACGTGGTTTCATCTCTTTAGGCGGAGGTACCACCAAACAGGACTCCAGTCTCCTGTAAATCCTCTTATAACTGGTACCAGTATCAATGTTGTATCTAAAGCCACTGCTACTTCTGTTTCCACCAACATACCCATTTGAAGGTATTGATGAATTCACTGCAAGTACTGGAACCCATCGACGCCCACGAGTGTGGAAACCGAAAGAAGCCATTTTTGGCCACGACCCACATGAGAAAGAAGCCATCTTTCGCCATGACCCACATGCATTTCGATTGATTGGAGAGCAAAAATCACCAGTAGTAGCTAATTCCATAACTAACGGTGCCAACTTTTATAAAGCTGTGAAATGCAAGGAATTTGTCCAAGCTAATGATAGGTTGCCAAGGAACAATTGTCGGAAGGAAGAAGTGAGGCTTAATTCAATTGTGCGCTAATGGTTTCGCCACAATTATGGTATTGGGTTTGTTACCTCGTCTCTGGCTCTGGCATGGTTAAGGTTAAATCTGGATGGGAAGTGGATAACCGTTGTCGGGCTTAGCCTCTCACCTAAGGCCCACTAGTATGAATCGAATTTCTATAATAAGGAAATTTCACTCATTTTCTTTTCATATATTAACTGGATTTCGAGATATTAAACAGAATTACGTTGAAACAAAGAGACCAAGTATGATTGATAGATCTTTACATCGTCAAAGTACGAAGTTGAGGTGTCCCCGTGTACAAATGCGAGGTAAAATCTGTCTACAAAAACTGGACGTAGCTGGACAACCATTATTCTGAACTGTAAATATCAGTGACTTTCAATTTTTTTGTGTGGAGGCGCGAATGCATGCAGCAGGGGAAAATGAAAAAGGAATTGGAAATTAACACGGGGTATATTTACTCTCACTTGCTGATTCTAACCAACCAAGCATGCATGAGCATGATAAAAAGAGTTACTCTCAGCAGTTGCTAACAAAGCACGTACATGTTACATTACTTACTAAGGGCATTCTATAACAAGCTTAAACTTTCACCGATGCTCGTTCGGCAATTGAATATACTCTCGTCCCTAAGTCAACCTTCTACACGAAACACTTTGCTATAGAGAAGAAGGAATGTGGAAGAATGTAAAGATACTTTTATTAAAGAACTCTCCCAAGAATGCTACAATATTTATGATGTTCACTATGATACAAATGAGGCAACCTCTAAGGGGTATATATACTAGTTTCTATCTAGAATGGACGTTTAAGATCTACTCGATCTAATGGTGTACATTGACCTTCTAGAATTCTCTACACTACTTTATATGTTTCACGTACAATGTATACCTATCTATAACGTTCTATAAGCTTCTATAAACTTCCATGATGTTTTGAAATGTTCTATAAGCTTCCATAGGCTTCTACCAGGTTCTAGAAGCTTCCATGGTCTTCCATAAGCTTCTACCATGTTCTAGAAGCTTCAATAATCTTCCATAATACCATGTTCCAGAAGACTCTTTGTGCCAATCCTCATCTTGTGAGCTTTAAAATATGCGAAACGTGACATTCTTTCCCACCTAATCTGATAACGTCCTAGTCGTGTCTTGGTGGGACTCCCAAATCTTGCCCTTGTATTGTCAAAGAGAAAGTTCATGCTTCCAACTAGCTTGACTCTTTAGTTGTCTCTTCTATTTAACCAAGTACTCGTCATTTGCTAGATGTGAGCATCTCTTTAGTATAATCCTACGTGCCAAGATCTCTTCAACCTTGTGTTTATGCGTCATGGTCACAATGGTGGGTGCATGACTTGATTCACCCTTACTAGTATCTTCCTTATTGGCATGATAAGGTTTTTAAAAACTTATATGAAATACAGGTGAATCTTTAAGTGTGAGGGTATCTTGACTAGGTACGCCAACTTGCTTATCCTTTTCTCTCTCCAAGTGTAAGGATATCTTGACTCGATACGCCAACTTGCCTATCCTTTTCTCCACAAGGAAAGGCCCTTTGTACTTTCGAATCAAGCCCCCATGAACATCTCCTTCGGCACGTCTATGAGAAAGGAGATTGACCATCACCAAATCTCCTTCGTCAAACTCTACGTAATGCCTCCTTTTATCAGCCTAACTCTTCATCTTCGTGGCTGCCCGATTTAGGTATGCCCTTGCCATATAAGACTTGTTGGGCCCCGTTCCCGAAGCTCAAGGTGTTGGACTTCATTCTTGGAGCCCAACTATCGGGAGTCAAAAAGCATGAGCGGGTTTCCTTGTACGGTTATTTCAATGAATCCTCACTTCCTTTCCATCATTCTTTTTGAATTCAATACCAAAGGCTATCAATTTTTTTGGAAAGGTAAAACAATGTCTTAGGAATCAAATGCTTTAAGAATCACTTCATTTAGAGGTCAGATGATGAAGTTATGGCCAAAAGAATCCAACATGTTTATGTCCTTAATCATTTAGTAACTATCGTGGCGCAAATGCCATAACTTTCACTACAAATGTCGGATTGCTGTCGTTTTTAGACGTTTGAAAGAGGACTTCGAGATCTACAACTTTTATGCATAACTCGAGGCAAGATTCTGCCTCTAAAAAAATCACGATTTACTGTAGTTGTCCCGAGAATGTTCGTTAAATGGACATGGAAGCAGAGGGCCTTTTTAGGCCCAAGAAGGTCAATTTAACGGACCTAATGTCCGTCTAACGGACATAGGGGATTCCCAAACCCCTCTAAAGCTTCTCCAATGCTTCCAACATCTATTCTAACACCATATTCACTCATAATCTCCTCAAATTTACCCCTTCCAGTGCAAAACCACTTCATATCAATTCAACTACTAAGGGCATCTCATTAACTCTTGAATCTCAACTCCAATGATTCATCACATACAGGCTTTCCAACTCCAACATGCTATTCTAACACTAGCAATAATTGGCAATCTCAACAAAAAGAATATGCACATTCATCATACTCAACCTTTAAAATAACATAATCATACAAAAAGGAACTTCTCAAATTCTCATTCTCATTTCTAAAAAAAGTCAATGTTTGAACAAGCTTTACTTACATATCAACATACACATCAAACTTAATACAAAATAGAAAAGGATGCTCATGTTTGATATGCCTATAAAACTATCCAAATTAGTCACTAACTTAATACAAAAGGTTCCTAGCTATCTTGGAGTTTCCGAATGCCTTGCAAGGATCGCTAATCTTCTCGTGTTGCACCTTAGGAGGGAAAATTGTGGGTTGAGCTACACAGCTCAGTGGCTAATATATTTATAGCCATTGGCTATGAGCCACACAATCAAACATATGTGCATCTATTCATATAAGCATATTCATCTTATAATAATCTAGCAATGAAATTTCAGCATTCACAATTCCAATTCACATTTCATAATTCAATATATCATCACATAGGACATATTGGATGTAATTTAACATCAAAGCATAACACTCAAATCACATAATAACTTAGCACATCAAAATGCAAATGCACAAACAATTAGCTTGAGGGTTCCATGGAACAAAACATAGAAACCGAAGTTTACTCCGTAAACGAAACGAGTCCACTTTTTAGATCTCGTGGGCAACAAGCGGGTAGTCGGGAGAGGGCTTTATGTCGACATGCACGTGACTATGAAATAGTTCCACTCTTGCCCAAACACAATTAACTTTCATGCTCAATTTCAATCATTCACAATTTCATATTTTCATACTTTTTCTTGATACAAAATGTCATGACACAATTCAGTGGCATAACATGATCATACTCACAATTTAACCATATCAAAATGTCATACATCTTTCAATGTATAACATAATATAAAAAACACATCATAGCAATTCACAATTTATCAATTCAAGCATATACATACACACTTATGCACATTACCCGTTTACACAATAACCATAAATATTTTACCCACCTTATAACTCTTGAAAATCCAAACTCAATTGTGCCCTTCCTCTTGCTCTTAGGTAGGTTGTTCTTGATTTCCTAACACAACCAAAATTCTTATTCAATTCCAATTCAAATGGAAATCTCCCAATTTTTCATAATCATAACAAAATGAAATTAATACAAATCAAGTTCAAAATCAACCTACCCATAGTCTATCTAGGTTAGAAAACCCAAAACCTAGCTTAAAATCCTAAGAATCAAATGAGTCGCTCAATCATCTTCTTCCTCCAATCATTCCCAACACGAAAATACTTTTCTCTCTCTAAAACTTCTTTATTCACAACACAACCCATTTCTTCAATAAAGCAAGAAGAAAAGATGAAGAACTTACCTTAAGAAGCCTGATTTCTTCTTCTTCCCATGATTTTCCTCCTTCCCTAGCTTCTTCGATTTTTCTTCTCTTCTTTTCTTCCTCTCACGTTTTCTCTTCTCTTTTCTTCTCACACTCATGACACTCTCCTCTCTTCTTCTAATTTTAAGACACAATTTATCTTATTCTTCCAATTATGCCCCTCACTTACTTAGACTTTCCCATTTTGCCCCTTCTTTTGTCTGTTATGTCTCTAACCCTTTAATCCACTTATCACCAAATTAATTCTAACTAAGTCCCAATCTTTCCATCAAATTTTCAATCTTTATTCATGCCTACTCAGTCAATGACTCAGTTCTAACAATAAGTAAATAAATAATTAAACAGACAATAAGTAATTTAGAAAAAAATTCCAGATCCAACAACTATCCTCCCTTAAAAGAATTTCGTCCTCGAAATTCTTACCTGAGTCATTGAAGAGGTGTGGATACTTCTCATTCATTGCTTCCAAAGGCTTCCATGTTGCCTCCTTTGTCGAATGGTTCCTCCATAAGACTTTAACTAGTTTCACTGTTTTGTTTCTCAAGATATTTTCCTTCAAATTTAGGATCTTCACTGGTTGCTCCTCATATGTCAAATCCTCCCCTAATTGGACTTCTGAAGGTTGAACTATGTGTGAAGGATCGGATCAATACTTCCTGAACATCGATACATAGAAGACATTGTGAATCTTAGACAATACCGCTGGCAAAGCTAACTTATAGGCTAAAGGCCCAATCCTCTCAATGATCTCATAAGGGCCTATATATCATGGACTAAGCTTTCCCTTCTTACCAAATCTCAAAACTTCTTTCCATAGAGAAGCTCTATGAAACACTTTGTCTCCAACTTCAAATTCTATCTTTTTTCTATGTGCATCCATGTAGGTCTTCATCCTATCTTAAGCTGCTTTAAGTCTCTGTTTCACCAATTTAATCTTATCAACTGTAACTTGTACCAGCTCAGGTCCTACAAGTCTCCTTTCACCTTCCTCATCCCAACAAATAGGAGTTCTGCACCTCCTACTATACAAAGCTTCATAAGGTGCCATCTGAATTTCTGAGTGGTGGGAATTATTATAGGCAAATTCTATTAAAGGCAAATGATCATCCCATGAGCCTTACAATTTATAACACAAGCTCTCAACATTGTTTCTAAAGTCTGTATTGTTCTCTCCGATTGTCCATCAGTCTGTGTGTAACATCCCATTACTAGTGGGAAGGTAATGTTGGTTAATGTGAGTAACTAACGAGAGTTTGAGATGCATTTCCAT
>JANIHZ010000209.1:23271909-23284278 GCA_027478365.1 Erythroxylum rufum | reverse complement strand
TGATAGGCACTCGGTCACAACAATAAGAATGAATGTGAGTCTCATGCATATAGCATTCATATAAGATTGAAATTCATGAATGTTTTGCAAAGTTGTATTGAATGACTATATGAGATGCCCTGTTATGTGAGTATCTGAATAATAAGTGTATGGTTAGGATGACTAATTGTGAGATATATGATGTGTGTATGTTATCCGGTGAAATCATCAATGATGGTTCACTCATTGAGTTCGCAAAGCTCATCAAAAATTGCAATGTGGCTTTTCAGGTAAGAGACAGGAGACCTAGTGCTTTAGACGGGACAAAAAGGCCCTTTTGGATTTTGTTATGGCTCAAAGGTCGGTCAGCTAGGATTTTTGGACAGATTAGTTAGATTTTGAATATTTTCCTCTTTCATGTAATACTACTGTATTAGGTTTATGATGATGTACATGTAAGGAAAATGTTGAAAGACATAATGTAGACAATCGGGTTTTATGAAATGAAATGAGGAAAAAATTGGTTTTCAAATATTGTGGTTTTTCTTGTGATGATTTATGAGTGAATTATGACACCATGTCATGTAAAGTGAATGTAGTGATTGATCGTAGCTCGCCTTTATTGTAGAATATATACCAGAATGACCTCTGGGTATCCCGATGTGTACCCTATGGTAATGGGACGCTACATCTTTACTTTACAATGTTAATGAGATAAAGATGCATGGTTAATGTTTTCTCTCCTTTTTTTAAGTTTCTTTTGCTCACTTGTTCTTGGCATTTTAGTCCACATTCCTAAACATTTTCCTATCCTTACCATAAACCTCATTACAACCCTTTAAAGTCCTTTGATTTGTGTTGTGTGTTGTCCTATATCTAGTAGTGGAGAATTGAGACGATATGCAAGCTCATAGTTGAGCTTCTCATTGGAATTGAGCTTTTAAGTAAAACACATTACCTAATAATCACTATGAGAGTTGAGTGCATAAAAACATATCCTTGTGAGGGTCTATCAATTGAAACCACTTCATTCTAATCCTAAGTAATCACTTAGATATGTTAAGGAACCTTACCTCCAAGTCATGAATCTCAATGGTTTGGTTAGCTCTTGTGAATGGTGTGACGTCTCATGACTCTCAAGTGTTTTCGTTGTTTTTTTTGCTAACATAAAATTTGTTTTAATTTCTACTTAGTTATTTTGGTCTAGTTGTCTTATCGATGAATTTGAGGTGGAGTCATGAGTCTAGTTTAAGCGTTTTATCAAACATTTTTTTAGTTATATGTTTCATTAATCGAGGATGGCCAAAAGCTAAGTGCGGGGGAATTTAATAAGTGCAAAATATTACATCTTTTTTCTTTTAAACATAGACCATTTAGTTATTTTTAATTACACATTTGGGCATGATTGTTTGCATTTTATTATTTAAGGCCTAAAATCATTTATTCTAAATTTTCCTGTAAAAATTAACCTAAGTTGAATTGTTTTTTATCGTAGGCGTAATGCCCTAATGCAATTAGAGAAGAAATCAAAATACAACAGCAGTCAACGAGATAAAACATAAGACAAAAACGAGTAAATGAGAAGGGCAAAAAATCGACAGCAGCAAAGGAATGAAACACTAATAACCTACAAAGCTAAAAACACATAACAAACCAATCAAGGAGGAAACGACAATGCAATAGAGAAAGGAAAAAAATGCAAGACAAAATAGTAGTAGAGAAAACGAAACACAACGTAGCAGAGGAAAAAGAAGCTAGAAACCAAAATGCATCGTAAAAACATCAGATAGCTAAAAGGAAAAACACAAACAACAAGATCATCAAATCAACAAAATCCATTCAAAATAGAAGACGTAAGCTAGAATCCATCTCCATATCCATTTAAAATGGATTTGATCAAAGCAAATCAGCAGAAAAGAGAAGAATGTGTGACTTTGGGAGGCTCTCGAAAACCTATAAAACAAAAGCAGCTTTGGAGGAGAATCATCGAGCATGTCACTTGAATTAAGAGTCACAAAATTCTCTGAAAGCCATTGGCGAAGAACGCTAGTTTGAGAACGCATTTAGGTGGTACGAGAGCTAAATAACCATTGGAATTGAGCTGGTCAAGACCGTTGGAGGAGAATTTCGTAGGTTGAGCCATTGGCTCAAAGTGGTTGTCAATCTGTGAAGTCTAGGCTATTAATAGAATGAGTCTCTCTCACTCTTACTCTCCGTATAGCTAGAACTTTAAGTTTAATTTGTTTTTAAAGTTTTAGAATTTCTGTTTTCCAACTTGGTGTTGGATGATTTAAGAGAATTATTTTCAAGTTAATAATAATGTTCTAAGAATTTCAGTATTTATGCGACACTTGAGTCAATTTATTTATGATTTATGTTCTTAAATAATTGAGAGACATCTTGATATATTTGAATGTAAATTGAGTGCTATCGTTTGGTCTTTAGTCCGTAATTGCTATTAAGTTTACCAAGTCAAGTAGCAACTAATTAATTCATTAGTCAGTTAAAGGGCTGAGATTTAATTAGAATGTCGCATGATCGATGGATTTCGTTAGCTGGTTGGTTAAAGTTCTTGGGGCTAATGATATCTTCTTGGAGAGAACTATATTAATCAATTTAGAGTCAGGCTGGTTTTGTTCTAAATTAGTAAAGGGAGATAGGGAGAACTCAACTGGTGAGTGTCTCTGCAATGTCCTACTTTATAGTTTAGGATGTCAATGATAAAAATCTAAACTTAGATGACTGAATTTATAGGGTTTAATGTATGCTTGATAACTTGTTAATATGCATGTTTATTTTTCTTTATGTTTTGTTTTTAGTGTTAACAATTTTTTGCTTTTTTGTTAATCAGTTAAAAAATTTTATAAACCCGCCATTTGTGCGTGTAGGTGGACTGTTCTACTGTGCTTTCCTATAAGTTGCGACCATGAGCTAAAGGATTTAAAGAACTTAATTAATTTGAGAACAACAAAATCTGGTTTCATGTGCAGATTGTTGTTCAGTTGGATATAGTTTGCGTATTTGCTTGATTATGGAACTAGTCTTCTATACTTGTTCTATGTTTGGGTATGATGAGGGGATTATTTAAATTCTGCAATGCAATTAGAAAACCTGTTGAAGTTAATTGCCTAATCTAGAATTTTAGAAATATGCAAGCTGAATTTGAAATTGTTTTTGTTGGACTGTTGATACAATTAGATCCGAGAGCTGAAGGTTTGCGGTTATTTTCCTGATTTCTCAACATGATTTTAACATATTTTTCCTGATTTCTCAGCATTATTTTCCAATCTAGTATGCCTAGAAATTTAAGTGAAAGATGATGAGATTAAATTGAACCTAAAAGAAGCATTCATGAATGTTCAAAGAAGCTAAATTTGCATTGTTTACGTCCTGTTTTTTAGTTGTTCATTCAGTTCTGATTTTCTAATGTTCCAACTTGATGTTAGCATGTTTTAAGTGCCACAGACATGATAAATATCAGCTCACACTTCGGGTAATTAAAGGGATTTAAGTCGAACACAATCTTTGAAGTTTAATTAGGTGAATTACATGCTATTTTAGTGGGTAATTTCCAAATCTGATTTCTTGGGTTTCATTATCATAATTTTCTGCTTAAAGGGGCTGGAAATTAGTAAATAACATGGGTAAAATTTGTGCATGAGTTTGAGCTAATTTCGGCATCAAATTATAGGTGTTTCACCTTATCATTGCGGTCTGAATTTTTCTGAACGAATTTTAGTTTGTTTGGAAGAAAATTTTCATACACTTACATACTAATGTTCTTTAGTAGCAAAAACACCCATTTGCATTCGCAATGAAACTTTAATAAACAACACTGTCTTTCTATATTGTTAACTAATTAGTGGTAGAAATAAGGTATTAATTTGTATATACTTGATGACGCGTATCATTAATTTTAATAGAAATTTCAAAAACCATAATTCTTTTTCTATAAATAGGAATAAGAGTTAGGAAAATAGCACTCCTACTTAATTTTTCTCAACAGTTAAAAAGCTACTCTGTGGATACCGTTAGTGGATAGACAAATGGACACATTGAAAAGCTTTCAAAGGATTTTAACAAGAAAATTAAATTAGGTATAATTTCTTATTTTATGATTTTTATTTTATTATTCAGGTTATTCAATTATCAAAATCTGATCAATTATGTTTTCCTTGAAGAATACCTGGTTTAGGCGTGCATATGGGTTCTGGAAATTTAATAAGCGCATTACGTCTGCTCCTTTGTTGTGCTTCAGGTTGTAGATATTCTGATTTTTTGCGTATGTTGTTTACTGTATGTACCTGCTGCCCGTGTTTTTGGCTTGTGCTATTTGGTTGAATCAAACAGTGACTTCACCACTGGTTTAGTCGTAAACTAGTGGCGTTGCCAGGGTGGTTAACGCCCTTAACTGGAACAAACGTAGAACCACTAACGACGGGGAAGTGTGGCAACTAGGAGGTAGCGTGGAGGCAAGTAACGACGGTGTCGAGAGAGAGAAGCAAATGGTGACAGGGCAAGAAAAACTCTAGAATGTAGAATCTGAACGGGCCCAACTTTTGGGAATGCATCTGGGAACAACTGTGACTACGCATGACTTGCGAGGACCAGTCAACGTTCTACACGCACCAGGCAAACTCTTCCTACTTGATTTTGTTTGATTTTTAATGGTTTTAAAGCCTTAATTTCAATTGAATTAGTTTAATAGAGATTAAATTAGTTTAAAAGTGTTTTCCTAACTTTTGAAATTTATTTTCAAGGGGTATTTTTTATTGCGAATATTTTTGAAATTTTAGTTTAATTTTTTAATAAATTGAATCGTTAAATTAAGTTAGTAATCAAATCAATAACTAGAACTAAGAAAATATTTTAAATAATTTATTTCATTATCAGATTATGTTAGAAATTATAAATATATTGAGATTATATTATTTATTATGGGACCAATTTTTTTTTAATTTTAAATCTCTCAATTAAATATTAAGTACACATTAAGAACGTAATAATTGTCTTTCATTATTTAAGAATAAAATCAAAGTTCTGTTTATTGCTTGACTTGTTGAGTAAACTTAAGGTAACTTTAACTCGGATATATTTTATCTTAAATTAATAGATTCTATTTAACTAAATTTGTAAGATTTGAATAAGCAAACTCATGATCATATAGATTTAAAGGTAAGGTTAGGAATCATATATATGGTCTATTTTGACAAAAAGTTGTCACCTAACGAATCTGGGAGTCGCATAAGATGTGATTGATAAAATTATTATCTACCTCATTTAAATTTTGCTTCTTTGTTAAGCAAACTCAAGATAAATTATTTTTGAATGGGATCCTAACCTACTAGGAAATTATTTAATAATTTCTCGATTTAATAGTAAGGGCTATTATTTTGAATAAAATAATGGAAGTAATAAAATATTTATTAAAGTCCTTTATTTTATTTGATTTTTGGATATAAACTAATACTTGCTCCTTTATGTCTTTCAGTTACCAAATTAGAAGATGAGTACCAATCTGACGTTTAGGAGCATCATGGATGCTAACGAATTGATTTGACCTAACTTCTCGTACTGGTTTTGAAACTTGAGAATAGTTCTCAAGCAAGAAAAAAAGTTGCACATTCTTTATACTCTTGCTATACTAGAGCCTAGTTTAGAAGCAACTGATGAGGTTTAGGAGAGATATCAACATTATATTGATGACGTTCAGCAAGTTACATGTATGATGTTAGCTAGCATGTTTCCAGAGCTTTAGAGGCAACATAAGAACATGGATGCACTTATTATGAGGAGTTGTTTGGTGCACAAAGTATGGTAGAGTGGTATCAATCCTTCGAGGCACTATTTCAATGCAAAATGGTAGAAGGATCTTCAGTCAAGTACATATGCTGAAAATGATTGGGTATATTGAAAAATCAGCCCAATTAAGTTTTGTCAAGGATCACAAGTTAAGTGTTGATCTGGTGCTGCAATCTCTCAGTTCAAGCTTTTCACAGTTCGTTATGAACTTCCACATGAACCAAAAGATATGTCATTACCTGAATTGTTGAATATGCTCAAAAGTATAGAGGAGTGCCTTAAAAAGGCCATTTATGTTCTTGTTATAGATTCTTCCAAAAGCAAAAAAAAGGGCTCTATAAAGAATACGAAACAAAACGCTTTTGCTAATGTAGTAAAGCTAAAAGGAGATGTCAAGAAGAAGAGTAATGACAAAGGCATATGTTTTCACTGTGGAATCAATGGAAACCAGAAAAGGAACTGCCCATCTTATCTTGCTACCCTAAAAGATAAGAAGCTTACGAAAGTTGTCTCTTTAAGTACGTTTATGATTGATATCAATCTTTCTACTTCTGTACCACATACTTAGGTATTAGATAATAGATGTGGTTCTCATATATGTAATAAATACGAATGTTAATATGGAATAGATCATTAAGGAAAGGTGAAGTAGACTTATAAGTTAGCAATAGAGCAAGAGCTTTATATTAGTTGTACAAACTTGTAGTATAGCTTTTCCTTCTGGCCTTGTACTAGAAATAAAAAATTGATATTATGTTCCAGTTATTACAAGAAATATCATTTATGTTTCTTATTTATATTTAAATGGATTTGTCTTTATTATTAAGAATAAGAGTTGTTCTTTTTATAAAGATAATGTGTATTATGGATCTTGATTACTTACAAATGATTTGTATGAATTAGATCTTAAAAGGTCAATTCTTAACATAAATAGTAAGAAAAAAATTAAGTGACCAAAATCTATCTTATTTATGGCATTGAAGGTTAGGTCTTATCAACGAAACTAGAATTACAAAGTTACATAAGGAAGGATATTTGGATCCTTTTGAATATGAATCATATAAAACTTGTAAATGTTGTTTATTGGGAAAGATGACCAAACTACCCTTTAGTGGAAAGGGAGAGCATGCTAGTGCATTACTAGAGCTAATACATTCATATGTCTATAGGCCTATGTCTACTAGTGCTAAAGGTGGATTATCATATTTCATTACGTTCAAAGATAATCATACTAGATATAGTTATGTGTACTTAATGAAAAAAAAGTCTTAATCTTTTAAAAAGTTCAAAGAATTTAGAATTGAGGTTAAGAAACAAAATGGTAAAAGTATTAAGACACTTAGATTAGATCGAGTTGGTGAATACTTAGACCACCAGTTTCTTGGTTACTTAAAAATGAATGAGATTCTCTCACAATGGACTCCTCCTGCAACTCCACAGTATAATGGAGTATCTAAGAGGAGAAATCGTACTCCATTATATATGGTACATTCCATAATGAATCATATAGTCCTTCCTATCTCCTTTTAGAGATGTGCCATTGAAACTGTTGCTTACTGTAGTACCCCACTCTCGCAGGACACGTACCCAACATCCTAAGTGATATCTGAGTACAAATCTCACAAGAGTGGCATGCTAAAATGGTAAACGGTCGAATCCCATTGTAAAATTTCTTAAACAATAAGCGCACATGCAGAAATCGATAAACAATTTTGGCCCTATATATTTATATAAATTTCAATCATAAAAGATACAAACATTATTGAAAAACATCAGAGATTCAGTAATCACTTGGGCCTAATATATAACAAAATACTTGTTTTCATAATATCTTTACTTTTCAAAAATCATTTTTATACGCATCATACAACAATTAAGAATACACTTTTCAGTACAACATAACAAAATACTTATGCAGGTGCAAATTGATCCCGACCCTTAACTCATGCTCATTTGCAGTGGCTGAATTCCAATTGATCTAATTGGATAACTCCTCTGAACCTGAAAATCCACGTTGCAATTTTTGATGAGTTTTGCGAACTCCATGAGTGAACCATCATTGATGATTTCACCGGATCACATACACACATCACATATATTACAGATATTCATTCAAAACATATAATTATTATTCAGACACTCATATAGTATGGCATAACATATGGTCACTCATTACAGCTTTGCAAATCATTCATGAATTTCAATCTTATAAGAATGCTATATGCATGAGGCTCACATTCGTTCTTATTGTTATGACTGAGTCCCTATCAGATACTTATACAAATACTGGCCCATAGGGCTCAGTCAGAACAGAATCACAGAGCATAGCTCTACGTTCACACACATATATCACGGAGCAAAGCTCTAAGTGCAGAACATATATCACGAAGCAAAGCTCTACGTGGAAGCACTTCATACTGGCTACTCAAGTCACAATGCCTTTATTTAAGCATGCATTTTATGAAATGCATCAAATATTGATTATGTCATATCAGACAATCACATATGATGTTCAATCAGAAGCTTATAATCATCGGACCTAAGTCCGTCATTCAAAATACGTTGAGAATTCACATATCATAAGGGATTTCACATCAAATCAGAACACTTCCAAACATCAAAACTGAATATGGCATATATGGCAATCACATAGGATGCTCAATCAAAACTCATAATCATCAGACCTAAGTCCGGCATTCAACTTTCGTTGAGAATTCACATAACATTCAGACTTTCATAGCACTCAAAGCCATAATCAAAGCACTTCCAATACATTCCCGAATATTGATCTCCTCGGACAATTAAAGTCTAGAATTCATAGACAAATCACAAACAGTTTGATAATATTGGAAGCTAACAAAACAAATCAAATCAATCCTAGAAAATCATCTAGGTTGACTCATAGTACGCTCCAATAAGCTATTGCCTGGATGGTCCGGCAATGTCCGATTGGCGTCCGATGTGCTCCTCTAAAATGTACAAAACACATTCATAATTATCACATTTTTGTACAAATGTACAAGTGTTCTTTTATGCACATCAATGTATAGAAAGTATGCACAATGCATTTTCATTGACAATTCCAGGGTACTCTCTTACGATCCTTATCAACAAATAATTCAGGTATCAAAGCCCTTATTAATACCATGTATATTTACAATTGGACCAAAGCAAAACAATGTCAAACAATTTCATAACCTCATTGACCACTTCAGACTTTTCCTCTAATACACATACGGGTTAACTTTCCATGCTAAATCTAATAAGGTAAATGACCAAATGAGACAAAACTTCCTTCTGTAAAGTTTTTCTCCCATTTCTTAATTTTCTAATGAAACTAAACTCATTCAATTTGGTTCAGTATACCAAAAGATATACTCAAATAGTTTAGACTATTCTTAAGCTTCAACAGAATTCTTACCTCCACTTCTAATCAAAACTTGAAAATCTTCATAAACGTTGTAGCCCTATGTCTCTAGTTTACACAAAATCAAAAATCACCCCATTTTGATAACTACAGAGAACGTTATGGCCAAAATACTAAAGTATGTTTGAGCTGTCAAGGGAGGGACCTCGCCGCGGTGAGAACAAAAAGTGAAGTCGCGACGTACAGTCCAGAAATAAGTTTTTCTCGGGATTTTTT
Source organism: Erythroxylum rufum (assembly GCA_027478365.1). Lineage (NCBI taxonomy): Eukaryota > Viridiplantae > Streptophyta > Magnoliopsida > Malpighiales > Erythroxylaceae > Erythroxylum > Erythroxylum rufum. The sequence continues at coordinate 23,274,854 of JANIHZ010000209.1, read as the reverse complement.
TGCAATAGTCGCCGCGACGAGCTCAAGAGTGTGTCATGCGTCGTGATGTACAAAAAGGAATGAGCCGCGACGAGCTCAAAGGTGCGATACACGTCGCGGCGAACAAAAAAGAATTAGTCACGACGAGCTTAAGGCTGGCCGCGACGTCTGGTTACTGAAACCCGTCTTCCCCGATTTTCACCTTCTCTTTCTACCATCACTTCTCATTCCTCTCCATTCATCACATTTATTCTCATATCAATTAACTCAGATCACACTCAAGACAATTCTTCTAACTCATCTTTTTAGCTCATCTACACACACACATGATTTAAAATCCAATATTCACACTTAAACATCAACTTCACTTCTCCTGATAAACACGGACATAAAACATGCATGTACCATTTCGGCTTTCTCAAAACCCGAATAGAGTATATACATATCTTCTAATCCAGAGTTCATTCAGCCTATTTTAAAGAATTCCTAACTCTCAAATCAATCATCTAATTGTTCAACACCAAAACCAAACTTCTCAATCCCATGCATGCACGTTCTTATTTCTAACACTAACCCATCATCAAAATCATTTTACAAAACTCAGTAAAACTCAAGACATAACTTATTTAATTCGACTTCTATTTCTAGCAATGAGAACAGATCTCAATACGAGAATCTTACAATTGATATTCGGGTGCTAGGTGTTTATTCACCAAGAAGGTCACTCACCATGCATCAATCCTTGCTCTAAACCCATAATTGGTATACTTGCATGCCTTACATGTGTCCTAACACTATCAAACCATTTGTCCCAATTTTAGGTTTCCATATGTCATAGGTACACACTGCCACGTGTCACTATATGATTGGTCCACAAATGATGATTTTTCACAAAATTCACTAAAATTTCTAAATAATCCTAAATAGTACAAAAATTGCCAAAACACATTTTAATCATATTTAACGACTCAATTGTACCCGAAAAATGCCAATGAATGCATGTACAATCATATTAATGTGCAAAAATGTGCATGCCACAATTAATTATGGATGAATTGTGCTTTCTAATTTCTCATATTTACTATTCCAATCTCATCATGAATAACGGGATGTTACACTTACACTCTTAATGATTACAAAATGACCTTTATGCCCTTCCACTTATGCCTAAAAACTTCAAGGTTTAAGTGTTATGCCAAAAATGCCTTTATACATTCTTACTACATTTATACTTTAATTCCATCAATTCAAGCAATAAATTCTCCTAATATTGGCATGCTAAGTGCTCCAAAATAATGAATCTATTAAGACCTCAAAATAATTTAAATCATGCTTAATAAAATAACTAAATAAAAAAAATTTGGGGTCTAACATTTTTGCCATTGATGAAGGAGATTAAGAGAGGCAAGATGAGCAACAGGGGATGCATTTTGAACAAGTATTAAGCAAGGAATTTCAAGGTGGGTTCTATGTTTATAATTAAGTAAAGAGACACTATGTTTTCTTTTAAAGTAAGACAATAAAATGATTTGAGAAATTGCTACAATTGTTGCATTCATTGCTTTTGAATGACTTGAGAAATTGCTATGTGAATTTGGTTGATGAATTGTGAAATGATGATGGAAATGTGTTTGAAATATTACATGTTTATGAAAGAAATTAAGCTTTTGAAATGTATCATTGGGCAATCCGTTTTCAAGTTGTGAAATGCATGATTATATGGGTTTATGGTGGTCCCCTAAGTTAAGTCAAGTGCACTTGTCTAAAGGCTTCTCCTGCCTGCTCGCTAGTGGCATGGAGCTCCTTTAAGGACCCCCCCTAAGTTCACGGCTACACAAAACCGCTATGTGAAAATGTGTAGTACATTCTGTTTTTGGATCCACCTAAACCATTTCTGATGTGCTTATATGTTCATGATTTGTGACAAGTTTTGATGAATTCATGATTTATGATGTTTATGAATTGCTTGATAAATTGTGAATTTGGGAAATATGTGTTACATGGATTTCAATGTGAATTTTACAATGGAAATAAAGATTTCAATGGTTTTTGCTTGTTTCTCGGTTATAAACTTGTTACCCACGAGCGTTAAGCTCACCCCCTCTCCCTCCCATCTCTAGGTGATGAGCAAGAAACAGAGTGAGAGTCAAGGCATTACTCCGGATTTGCATATTTTGTTTTGTTTTGGAATAATTGATGTAAAACAAGACTTCAAATGTATTTCGAGAATTTTTGGGTTTTGCATGTTTTGTATATTGGATTTTGATAATGATGATGTAATTGTGGCTTGGAATGCCATTAAAGTTTTGTAAACATGTATCTTATGATGTTAATGAAGTATGAATTGTGTATGGATGATAAGAGTTGAGTTGGAATTAGATATAATTGAAGAAGCTATTAACTTGAGATGATGAATCTTGAGCATGAATTGTTGATATATATATATGTGTGTGTGTGTGTGAGAGAGAGAGAGAGAGAGAGAGAGAGAGAGAGAGTTACTATGGAAAAGGAAGAGAGGAATTATGAACGATGAGATGTTGTTGAATATGAGAGGTCAAATGAATTGAGGTTGAGAGTTGGATGAATTCCAATTGGTAGCTAAATTGTTATGAATGGTTTTATAATAGAGAAAGTGAAGTTGGGATAAATTGCAAGTTTTTCAAGAGGGTAAATTGTATGTTCTGACTTCTAGTTGAAAATTGGATTAATCTAGGTAGAATTAGCCAAAGTTTCCTTCATGAAAGTCGTAGTTTATCCTATTATCTTTTCAACGCTATAAAGTATGTAAATTTTGTGTATCAGAGTTGAGAGATATGAGCATTATAAGTGATGACGCTGCATAGGAAGTATGAACATGACAGCTATAGAGAATGATGAGAGTTTGTGTATGTTATGAGTCATTTGTGTTGAGGTGTGGGAGTTTAATGTACTCAAATTGGTAATTGAATATTTAAGGAGTGATATTA